>DWCF01002053.1:0-26086 GCA_018230265.1 Delias oraia | reverse complement strand
TAATAACTACTTTTCAACAATTGAAAATCTTAAAATTGTATTTTTGTAATGGTCACATGTACATTTTTAATTATTCTTACGTTCAAGTTTGAAAATTGCCATGAACGCAAATTTTATAGTTATCTTTTCATTTGATCTAGATTAGTTTTTTCTTGTTTAAGTTCATTTTCTTGAAATTGATTTGAAAATCATTCGTAACCGTACAAATTCGAAACCAAATTTTATATATTTTTTTATTCTATAGCGAACAACGGTACGAGAACACCGCCGCCCATGAACAAACGCGCCACAGTCCGCGCATTGGTTCATTGGTTAAGCGGCACTTTTAAAGGCCTCCGATAACATCACTCACTCTACGAAACACAGTACAAGTAACGTTTCAGGATTATTATTCTGTGAGTCCGAGAATTTATATTAATATTATTTAAATTATCACTTCGGACGAGTCGCCCCAATTAGTGCGTCAGAATATGCTTCAGCAAGGCTCTCCCACGGGTGAAAAATTATAGATGATTTTGTACAATTCATAAGACACCTCCTTTACAATCCAAGGTGGTTCTGGCGCCATTTAAATTAATAGGTTTCATTCGATAAGTCATCCATTGAATGTAATCGATACCAAATTATTTTTAATAGGTAGGTACTTATACATGCTATACTCAATAGTTGAGAGATTTGGAGTAGAAAGGCTTGTTTCAAAAAGTTTCAGGACTTTTTTGCTAAAAGCCAACTTGTTTTATTCCTGTGAAAAAGAATAAGAATTCAAAAAATTTTACTATAGCCAAATACTATATTTCAGCCATACTTAAATAATAGGTCACGATAAAGTTTTATAGATTATAATTTGTTCACTGAATCTTTATAAAAATGCAACCCAGCAGAGATATTGTTACGAACCTCAAAAAGCCAGCTTAATCAGAAAAACCGGAAAACTCCAATAAGGTTTTAGTTCAATAGACGGCCTCTCAATGAGTTGCAACTCAGACTTGGCAATGCGCCGGATTTGTCTGCTCAATCTATCAAATATGTACAAGAAAATAGTACACTATAAAATTGGTATAATTAACTAACTGCTTTTTCCTCGTCGTGTTAAATATATGTCACCATTACATCCGTTATATAAGACAGTTAGATAGTAACATAACACTAGAGAACACTTCCGAGTTGGTCACGCATTTGAATTAAAATGCCTCAAAAAGCAGAGCATTGAGCCTAAATATTCGCACAAAAAACTACTTTATTTTTTTCTACACTACTATAAATACAATTACAATGGCAAAACTAATTTCACTACTTGGAATTGATATATATAGTAATCGCGTACTATACAAATAGAACCGCGTCCAGAATGTGACAAGCGTAAAATCAAAGCATCAATTGCCAAAGACATTTATCTTTTATATTCTAGCAATTGTTGGAATCCCAATGAAATTGTATCTTACACCGGATCTTAAAATATTTTTCTGTATTTATGTTCCCTGGCTTGTTATACAAGTCCAAATTATTGAAATCTGAATGTCATGAAAAAATGCAGTACAATACGCCTCCGTCTTTTGTCTTCTCATTTCTTCATTCTCACAGTATTAAAAGATTACACAATGCGGTATCCACGACGATAAGTTTAATTCGAAATATGAATTAAATTAATTTTAATTATTACAATTAATTACCAGTGCTATATTCGAGTGTTTATAATAGATACACAAGTAGCATTGATAAGAAATAACAAAGTCGGTTTTATTATTTTTTAATTTATATACTGAAACGAAACAGAAAACAAAGCAAGTATATATGGAAGGTTTATTCTTCATATAAAGCTTAACAATACTTAGAAATAAGATGTTTAGATTAGGCAGAAACTTAATTAAAGTTTTGACTTAAATGTTCTCAAAATATCGATAGAAATTCTTGAAGTAAAAGGAATTTGAAGTTATTAAGCAGCTTTTGTAATAAATACTTTGGAGTTTGCTGTCGGAGTCAATTAAGGTGATTTGGTTTTTGAGGTTAGAGTTCGCTTAATGAATTATTGGATATGCTAAAATATTAGTGTTTTGTGGTTTTACTACAAACAGTTTCCAGAAATAAGACTATTATTTATGGAAGTTATTTTTATTCGCCTCTATATTTTTTTCTTAATATTAAACTTATTTGTACAATCTAGAAAAACTTAAATAAACTAGAAAAAACTATAATGGGACAAATTAATTAATGATTTTGTTAACTTATTATATTTAGAATGATGCTATAAGGAAATTATGTCAGTTTCACAAAGCTCGAACCAGATTGCTTAATTACCGAGAGTTCAAATCTAAACTTGTGCATTGAATAATAGAGGAAGCTAAGTCGTGTCGTTTGCACTTTGAGATAATTGACTTATTTCGAAATAGCTGCACTTATAGCAAAAGCGCTAACTAATCATGGATTGACTAACTTGAGTCACGATTACATTAATCAACATCTTTTCGAAATGTTACAATGAATCGTATATGAATAATTGTTTTTCAATACAAAAAAATAGAAAGTTTAATACAGGAAGTATAAAACAATCTATAAGTAAGTAAGTAGGGTTAGCACGTTTATTTACTTATTATAAGCCACAAGAAATTTATTCTAGTTTAATTTATATACGTAATTTGTTATTAAATTATTTAAGATTTAAATTGGTTTGGTAACATGGTCAATACCGTATTATAAGTGTTAAAATAGCGCATTCGGCTTCTAATGGAGTCAGCAGTAAATAAATCCTCCTGTGATGCAGCTTGTTGGCTCTAATTCATTAGGAAACTTCGCCTACACTGCCATTGTCTAACTTCACAAAACCAACGTACTGTAGTTTCCAACTCAAAATAAAATTTACATCCCAGTAGATAGATCTAAATTACTAATTTAAAAAATATTTTATCCACTGTATAAAAAATTCTAAATCTTTAAATTAAAGAAACGTTATAAATTAATTTTTTTTGTAGTTTATAAACAAGAAAAATGAGGAAATGAAAAGTTGATTCGATTTTGTTTTTCGATATGTATTATACTTTTTAAACAGTTGAATGTGAACTTATTGTAACCAAGTTACATAAAAGGTTCATACATGCCATAATACAATATGAGCGAAGGGTCCTACAATGTAGATAATAGTTCCAATAATCCTTCACAAGGGACGCGATGATCTAACCCCACGTCATACCCGCCACCTTGGGACGATGCGTCGCAAATATGTCGGATATTGTAATTCCTCTGAGCGTGCTGTCATTTATGACAATTAATAACACATAACCAATGACAGTTTACTCTGAACTATTCTAGTTACTGTCATTAACCAAGGCGTGGACAACAGATTTGTCAAGAAAATATTTATCTATTACCCGTTTAGATAAAACTGTATTCTTTTATGTATGGATTTTGTCAATTTCTAATTTTGCCCTTGCAGGGCCATGGTTGCGTTGCAAGATTCTAATTAAAATAATACTTTTTTTCTTCAATGTTAAGGTAATCTTTCAAATCATATTTTTATTTTTATACACACTGTCAATAGTATTTCAGTCGCTATTCACTGAATGTTCTATCACATTTAGATAAAATATATATTTTTTCATCCTTTGTGGAACTTAAGATAATAAGTTTTCCTTTTCTATATTGTTTGTAATAATAGTCGTTTATGCCTAATGTTTCTTAATGTTATTTTATTCTACGTTAAATTGAAGTAAGCTTATGTCGAAGGGTCGGATAAAATACGGGGTGCGTAAAATATTTCACTCCCCAGCCCCGCGTGTAATTATTGGCATTTTTGGGAGGAATCTCGAATTTCCGAGGTAAAATCCAGATAGGGGCTGCGACAAATAATGGACGTAAAGTAAATGGATGAGTTCTTGGAAAATTTTATTAGTTTTTAAGATGAGAACGAGATAAGAAGAAAAAGATTTATGTTTTGCTAAAAGAATCTAAATAATTATCGTTTGTAGGATAAAAAAAGGTTAGAATCACTATTAAACTAATTACTTCTAATCCCAAGATATTAAATATAAAAAAGGATTTTTCTATATAATTTTATATTTCTTGGTAGATAAGACAGAATTTACATTACAATCCGCGTTTTATATACTCAGCGGAAACCGCTTTGAGCTCAACCAGGTTTTTACGAGTGTAGCAGTGGTAATCATAATATGTGTATGAATAATAGTTTAAATTAGTAGGATTTATTTTTCTAAGAGGTATGTTAACACATTAGGCTAGAAATAGGAAAGAAATTAGCTATTTCCATAGACGCCTTCAGCTGTCTCATCTAGGATAATATACTCTTATAGGGGTCTTCTATTGCCCGATATATTAGCTTTATTGATCGTGTGGTGCGCCTTTTTTAGTCGCCTTTTACAACTCTCTATTGTAAAAGGCGACTAAAATAAGTAGCTAATTTAGTATTTGATATTATAAATTTGTAAAATACTATAACGTGTAAAATGTATTAGAAATAAAAGTGTATTTTAGAATAGGAACTGATTTATTATTTACACAAATATTTACACCGCGTTCAGCTCAGCCTCTAACCTACATACATGGCCACTTGAGCAAAATTATTATTAAGTATTATGCATCTCACTGACTTCTTATTTCTAAATTATAAACTAGTCAAAATTATAAAATAGAAAAGTGTTTTAATGGACGGTGTAAAATTACAAGTTCCTGTTAGAATAAATTCGTTATTTATACAATTTTTTTCATTACTCCGGTGTAGGGTAAACACACAAGACAAGATAATTAAAAACCTACGAGATCCTAATTGTTATAAAATTAGTAATGTAAGAAATGGAAAATTGAATAACTTTGACCAAGTAAAAGGTTGGGTCTTTGGATTATCTATAACACATCTTAAATTGTTCTTCATGATTATCTTTTGAGTATTTATTCAATATCATATCAAAATTGATCATTTGTATATAATTCTTGATTGTGGTGATTTGGAATAATAAAAATTATGTCGTAATCAAAATTCGCTATAAACTCAAATCTTCTTCCGATTCACTATCGCTTCCGTTTATAATAGCCTTGTGTATCTCTTCCTCGATTTCCAAAGCGCTCTGGTGTTTATCATCTACAGCCAATTCTTTGTATGCCACTTTAATATTATCGTTATAGTTATTACTTCCAAATGTTTTTTTACAACACGTACTTATCATATAGCAAACAGCCAAACCGAAAACAAAGAGGACTATCGATAGAATTATATTGATTTTATATTGCCAATTTGCATCGTTTAATTGGGGCAGAAAAATGTTTGGATAGCAATAGAATTTCGGTTCAACGTCTGTTAAATTGAAAAGTTGGGCGTCATCCAGACAGGAGCGGCATTGGCTATTGTGCGGACCGTCGCACGAAGCACAGGTGTAGTGGCAAGGCAGGCATATCAGCGGAGTGGTTGAGTTAGCATTCGGTTCCATGTCTAAGGCTTCTAAAGCTGTTGGCTTGATCTCACCCTGTCGCTTTATGACCGATGGCCCAGCCTCCAAGGCGGTAAGGTTTCGTCGTCTTGAAGTACGCTCCAGGATTTCCCCCGCGTACGTTCCATCCGGACAATGATGATAACATCGTCCGTCGTACAAGTGCAAACCCTTCGCGCATTCTAATGGAAGAGAGAACAGGTATATCAGTACATGGGGCAACAACACCGACACCACCCAGCACCGTTCCAGCCTCCATGCACTCGCGTCGCATGATGCAGAAGATCCAGCTCCAAGGTTGTAGACACAAACAATGAAAACAGGAATTGAAGGGAAACGTTTAGTAAAATCTCGTCACTGATCTCAAATAATTTTGTTGCTAAATAAAACAAACAGACGCATCGTGTGCTTCTTGCATGCCGGAAAGGACGTGCACAAAATTAAATGAAATCAGGAAACTGGGTATGGTTAGATATGAATTTCGAGTGCAAAACAAGTCGTTTAGTTAGAATTAGTTAGCGAAAAGCTGACTGAAGGCGTGCGAATGTTAAGCGCGTAAAAAGCGAAGCAAGACATGCTCCAAAACATAACTAGTGCCACTAAAATTAGTCTTATTACAATATCTCGTCAGTTTGATTTAGTACATTTAACCATCGACATCGATCAGAGACAAGACTTCCACTATCAAATAAAATTTCATATTAGTTTTCTATTAAAAGATTGCCTTTTATTTATATTCATCCACATCACGTTCAATATATACAAATTTAACATTTACATTAATAAATACAATTTTGATAGCTACTTAACGCCGATTGGTGAACAATTTTACACGTATACAGCAAAGTTTGTTGTTATAAAAATGGGTTTTACGACTTCTACTACACCGAGCGATAAAAAAAACATGATAAAAGAAGATATTATATTTCACGAAGACAGTATACCAATTTAAGATATTTTTGTAATAGTTTAGTCTGTAATATTTAGTTGCTGGAACACTCTTAATTTTTAAAAGTAAATATAACGGCGAAAGGTCCTATGAACATCGTGAAATATAATATCTTGTACAGCTATTTATTGTAGACTACATTCTTAGGCATTTTTACATAATTATACCAATTAAGTTACACTAACTAGCAGTCGATGAGAAATCTTGATCGATCAGTCGTTTTAAAATTTACATTAAAATGAGCAATTTGTACAAATCTCCAAACTTTATTTTTATTTACCATTATCTACTTATTATGTACAGTTATATTTTCACAATTATATGGATTGGCAATCACCAATATGATCACAACCACATTATGCAGTATCATTATTATGTTTTACTGAGCCTAATGTAATTATTTATCTCTGTAACAGCCTGTTTACGCAGCGAAGTTTTCCAAAGACAAATTCCATTTTGAAACATTAACCACAGACAACACCCATTCGTTCGATTTATTTAAAGATGTTGGGTGAAATCTGAAGACAATATGAGATATAAGAAATGTAATTCGAGGCGGAAATAAAGCGAGGGTCACGTACGTATGGTTGATACACGGTCGCAATTTAAACCCGACCGGTCGATTCCCCACTACCCATCCTTTATAAATCTGCCAAGATGGCTGATATAAAAATAGTCTAAGCGATCGCGAATGATTACATGGGTACAATTGTCAAGTTCTTATAAAACTTTACAAAAAAAACTCTAGATTGCTTGGTTCCAGAAGAAATATAATAGGCAAAGGTAACGCACAATTTGGTCTACAGGCTGTCACATAGAAATCTATAGTAACTTACTCATCTAACAAAATCACCTCCAACTTATTATAAACGATATGTTTGATTCCACACAGCGCGCTGAAGATACTTTACGTAATTAAAACATGAATTTAAAATAAATTTGAGCGAATGTAAAATATCCACAATGCGCTATCAGATCAATGTTAACACTAATATAATCTTAATATTTCAAAATAACTGAAAGATGTAAATGCGTACATTTGGCATCGTCTTTATTGTGCTATTTGGTTATTCAAAAAAATTAAACTATTCCTACAAACTTAACATTAAATTGTATATTTCATCTATTGTTAAAAATGTAAAACTTAATATCTTTTTATTAGAGGTCATTGCGAGCATTTGCCTCAACAAGATGCTCGATTCAGGTTAAAATGAAAAAATTAAACAAATTGTGATCCAATAAAATATTATTATGCTCTGCGATGCGTATTCCTTACCTCACGTGGCACAGAAAATTTGCATGCAATTGAGATAGCTTGATTTATAAAGATTAAAAAAGTGTAAATAAAAATAATCCTAAAAAAATATCAATAAAGAGAAATATACGTTAATTGATTTTTATACCTAACAATAAATACTATATTATTCCGTTACTTATAAAAATTATATTAGCTCTGAATAGGATTTATTGTTTATTATGGGATTAGTATTTTTCTATTGGCTAGTCTAAAGCCGTTGCAAAAACACTTCCTGTTATATATAATCTATTGGTACGTGTTACGTATGAAGTACCAGCGAACATCTAAACGTTTACTACGTTAAAATTATAACTACTTCCATGTATTTAATCTACTGTCCTCAATTATTTTTTACCCTTTGGCCACATAGAAATCCATTTTCGTTCGTCGCTTCGAAAGACGATAAAAGTATTACACATATATAAATTTCTTTAAAGACTTTCTGACTTCACTGACCATTTTCTTCACACATAAGTAAGTGATAAATAATTTTATTAACTTTCAAGAAAAGCTCGCTCGTGATGCCAAGTTTTCAAGACGCTCTCATCAAAACCATTTAGTCCGTTAGCTAGTTCGCGACTAGAGAAACGCAGACAGACCAAATACATAATCCGTACAAAGTTGGAGCAGTCGGACAAAAAAATGGTCTAGTGTAGAGCTTATGTGATTTCATTGCCGTCTCTTGAAGCGAAAGTAGATTGATGTGACTTTTCCACGGGCCAAGTCCACCTCAGCGTGTTATTCAAGCAAAATGGACGTTTTATACACAATATAAAATTATGTAATTGCACTTGTTCTTAGCTCTTTAATTTTGCCGATATTACAAAATATAATTATCGTGGACATACATCGCAATTTTAAAATATCCAAAAGGTAAATGAATATTAAACACCTTTTCGAGTGATTTTTTAAAATGACTATCGACTGAAAAGTCCGAAGATTCGAATAGGCTCAATTTTGTTAACGTACTCGACTTTTTAACAAGATAAATTAAGACCAAATATCTCCTCCGAAGCCTCCGGACTCTGAGTTACTTATCTAAAATTTTCAGTAGCTTATTAAATAAGTTAAGTACTGGGGAGTGACGTGGCAGTTTCAAACGTTTGTTACAAAGGTATAAAATAAAATTAATTAACAGCTTGTACTTATAATGAAGATAGATACAATTCACTAGATTCGCTTCCTAGTGGGCCAAAGGTGAGCGAATCTTGAACAGCGTTTTTTTAAATTATTTTAGTTAATAATAAAAATAAAATAATAATTACACAAATTTTATCTTCTAATGTTAATTCGCTCACCCGAGACAACTACCTAACGAGTATAAATCGCCAATATGGCTGACTTTAAACCTATCTGCCTTTACCCGAAATACCTGTCATAGGAGTTAGTGTTACTATATAAGTATTGACCGCTTTAAGGAGAATGAGGACAAGTAAACACAAACCTAAACATCTATGTGGTGCTTGGACGGCGTGTGTTGAGCATCCGTTACCGGCCATAGAGTTTGAATTTGGAACTGGACTTTCCTCGCGTATCTGCAATAGAAACAATTACATCAAGCTTTGTGTATTAACTACTTCTTGTTATTGTGAAAACACCAATATTGCAGTTAAAACAATATTTTGTCACACGTCCCTTAAATTAAATATTAAAAACGCATGGAAATTTTCTCTTAAAATAGATTTGTTATATTTTAGTTTTCTAAATTTACATTTAAAGGGACCAGTCTTTTCTACTACATTCAGTTAATCACGATTATGGACCACACATCAATAGGATTCTATAGATATAGAATACGTTTTCCAAACCGAACCTATTTGTCAGTCTTTTTTTACCGTAAAACAGGAGACAAATGTCCATTCTAGATATGTATGTTAAACTTCATTAGTGAAGAGACTTTTCTGATAGTGTCTTTTACCGAAATTATTTAACTGACTTTGATTAAACTATTGGGTTGAAATAAATAATAATATATATAACATTGCTTATTATACCCTAACTTTACTTTAAGAAATACTTAATTAACATTTAATATGTAGATATAGAAAGATTTGAGATTTGTTAATATTAATTATTGTTATAATAAGTATCTAATTACACATCTATAAAGCTTTAAACTAGCTAAACTTTAAGTAGAGTTAAGATGTTGAATTAGAAATTTCGATATCGTACCAATATTGATGTATCCAAGGCTCAGAACAAACGAAATATCTACACAGAGAGAAAATACCTTTAAAATTCTAATTGATTTCTCGAAATAAAAGCTCATATCAATGTTATTTTTATTTCGATTTCTATTTGTAGAGTAAAAATATTTTTATGTAAAGATGAATCAATATTTTGGACACCAAATTGAGTTCAACAAAATAAAATATTTACTCAAACAGGCTAAGAAATATGTCTTCTTGATGAATATAAGTGTTTATATAAACCAGACGATTAGCAACATACTATTTTGTATATTATTCTAGTTACTTTAAGATTTATAAGTTTATTTATCGATTTACAAGCTTTGTTCCTCGCAAATAAATTTCTAAAACTCGATTCTTATGCCGCCAATAATAAAACTATTTGGACTAACTATAAAATAACCACAATATAAAAAGATCTTCGGGCAGATATTTTTCAGAAAGCAATGAATAAAAATGTCAAAGACAGTTGCTATTAACTGGAATTTATTTTAGTGGCAAATTGTGTGAACAACACTCATACCACACCAAACCTCCACTTCGCAGCTCTTTTGATTTTTCCTTGAAAATAACATTAACTGATCAAATTGTATATTTCAAGTAAAGATTTGCTTTCATAATGAAGTGAAGTGTTATTAAAAAAATATACATTGCCCTAAATAATCTTAAGTAATCAAAACCACTTATATTTAATATAATCTTTATTTCAAATATAATTTGTTTGCCAATTTATTAGCCATTTGGCAATGGCTAATAAATTAAAAAAATTTAAAAAATGTAGAACGCACACTTATCAATCCCAAAAGGAATACATATATTAACCGTGGAACCGATAAATTTCAATAATCTTACGTTATTTATAGTATGTTTTGTTAAACAAAACATTCTAAAACTACAGTAGGATTATTAAGAAATTATAATATCAATGAATAAGGCGATAAAAATCAACTACACTAATAATAAACTCGTACTTACTGCATGTGAATCGTGCCAGACAAGAGCTAGATCATCATCTATGGAGTTATGTTTCGGTTCCTCTGATTCGGGCGGTTTGTTTTCATTAGCTCCAGTCCAAGGATTTCCCGGTAACTGTGGGCTTTCAGGGGAAGCGTCGCTATCTTGCGGGGGTGTTTCAGTCCCGTAGAATATTAACTCCCACTGACTTAATGGCCCCGCTGTAAGGCAATTTATAAGGCACGTGAGATTTAAAAATTCTTTTGTTTATGGGAACTTTGTGTAAATGAGGTGATTTATTCCAGGAATGTACCTACTGATTTAATTAAGTCTATTAAATTTTCAGACAATTTTAACACATGTGTTTTTAACATACTTATTGAGTGATTTGTAAATAAATAATCTTCATCATCATCATTTCAGCCCTAAGACGTCCACTGCTGGCCATAGGCCTTCGTTGTTCAGTACTGGTTGTTCCCTAAATAAATAATATATTCACAAAAATATATATATACATATATAAATAGATTTTAAAATATTCTAGTTATACGCTGCAGTTAAAGCAAGAAGCTTAAAATCATCAATCAGTATTAACTATCTACTTCATTACATCGATAATTTATTACTGTTAAAATAATATAAGGTGAAACTGAATGTTACAACAAATCAAAAATATATCACAGTAAAACAAAAAATGCAAAACACTACGAAAATCGCAACGCAACCTATTTCAGAATAAGCGAAATTAAAAAAAAAGAACACAACGTCAGACGAAAAATTCCTAATGAAACTTCCACTGAAAAAAATTACACACACAACATGCAATTGCGGTATGTAGAACAAAGGTAATTGACGTGAAAGTTCGTACAGCTGAAATAAAACGGTCTGCGAACGGACAACATGCATGTACCGTTGGCTTGCAGCGGCGCCGGATATATTCTCTGGATTTTCGGATATTGCTCGAACAGGCTTGACATCTTGCGTCCTCTGGCGTCGGCCAGGGGGTCCGTCAAATCTCCCCGCAAATTCATACTCAGATCTGGGACGGTGGATCGCAACGTCGAGCTGTCTATCGGCGAGCGAGTCGCCGGTCTGCTCTGTTTTGATTTCTGCGAATTTCTGTTGGGATTCTTGGAATTCTTATTCTTTTTTCGTTTCACAAGTCCCACTGTGTAAGTGGGCAATATTGGCATTACTTTCCCTTTATTTCTCCGTCCCGCCTGCACTACGACGGGTCTCGTTGCGTTACTCTTACGTATTATTGGATTTCTGAAGGGTATCGGATCGTTTTTAGCAGCCGGCGTGCTCGTTCCGTAGAAAGTTAATGACCAGTCTTGTAACGTCGCTCGACCTATGGTATAGAAGGCGTAAAGTACATTCCGACTTTCAAAGTTACAATTGATTCAATTGTAATGGAATTGACACCGGCGTTCAGAAAGATCTTGATTTAAAGCTAACGCTTTAGGAGCCTTCAAAGTTGAAATCGATAAAGTTTGTAATCTCCCGTGAGTCAGTAACTAAATTGTATTGCATCTCTCGCTCGTAGTTAAGTTGAAACGTTTGCGATAGTTCCCTTATTCACAATTTTGCTTGATTTCTCATATAGGAATAGGAACTCGTAATTATAAACAACAATTTGAGATATTATGCACCTGAATTATGTATGAAAATTAATCAAAATCTAAGTCTAGTTTAACTTACTGGTTTACTCCTATAATAATTTAGAGAAAATATTCATTTTCAATAATTAAACCTTTCTTACATGTACAAATGTAATAAAATCTAGAACACATGAATTGTTTCATATTGAAAAGTTCTTATTCTGAGTCAATTTTTTAAAATACGCCAAGTTCTGAGATCGAATGTTGGGTATATATAACAAATTGAAAATATAATTTAATGGCATAGTCAACTATTTAAACACAATCTATACAATAAAATACTGTATATATTAAATCGAGAAACTTACAAAAATATATTAAAATATACTTAAACATAAAAATTGCTTCAAATTTTGATTCCCTTAAGGAGATTTTAATAGAAAATAACGTTTACATTTCTATAATACTTTCAATTTACACGTATATCAGCAATAACACTGATGTGCTCATGGGGGTTAGGTCAACCCATGACTGCTGGCGGTTAAAATATACATTTGGTTACATACCCATGAATCTACCCTCGTTTGATACTTCAAGTAACCATTCGCCAAGAGGTGATTCGCCCCACATATGCACTGACATGAATGGCCACGAGTTGAAGCCAGCGCGGGACGAGTCATGCGGTCTGGAAATAACCAAACATTTACACACACTAAATTCATTTCCATTGCTGCGCCTTCGAACCCCTTTTTGAGTATGCTATATTATACTTTTTTTGGATACACAAACATTATTTCTTTTTTGTTTTGAAGCGCAAAACAGTGAACAAAAGTTAAAATGACTCAGAGCTGAAAAGGTTTATGAATCATATTTTTGGTTAAACGTAACAAATTAATATTTTAATAAAACGAGATTATACAACAAAAATCAATTCACAAAAGGTAGATTTTTTACTTTATGGTAACTGAACACCGTCGCTCATGAACATCCGCGCGACAGTCCATGCATTGGTTATGTTGCCGTCTTTTTACGCCGCTTAAGCGGCACTTACAAGAGCCTCTGATAACCTCACATACTCTTCGAAACACAGTACAAGTACTAAGATGAAAAGCGTTACCAAAGTGTAAAAAACATCGCATCCATTTTTGTTTATGTAAAGAAAGTAGGTTTATCTTAATTTTGAGCAGAAAAACTCGCGATTAACCTTTTAAGGGAAAACGTTTTATGATGAACAAATCTCATCTTCAAAGTATATTGGCACTTGAGCAGTATTAAGGTTATTTTGAAATAACTTTAAACAAGCCCTCTGACGCGTCAGGCTACTCCCTAGCTTTACAAGTTGAGAAATTGAGCCACTTACTATGATTTATGAACAATACATGTACCTATTAGCGGATAGCTTATTTAGGATTCCCGTTTGGATAATCTCGATAGACGAGTTTACATAGGCGGAAAACACATCTCGAAATATGAATCTTTATGTGTGAAGATTGTAACATAAGACAAAGTACAACTTCGAATTTACTTTGAAAAGTCGATTTTAACCAAACATACAATTCTCAGACCTACATTTGCTGTATCATAGTACTTTTTATAAAAAATATCGAACGTATATATAAAAAAAGGATATTATATATATTTTTTCATAAAAACGCTGGCAAACTAGTAGGAAGCTCACCTAGAATAAAAGGTCCCCCGCCCATGGATACCCCAAGCGTGCGCCTTGCCGGCCTTTATTTATACATTGATATATATATTTATTTATATAGGAATAGGAATTTTACCCGTGGGAGAGCCATTCAGAAGCATATGCTGACGCACTAATAAGGCCGGCTCGTCCGAAGTGGTACAAGCTCACAGAAAACGAAGCGTGAAACGGTACTTGTACTCTGTTTCGCAGAGTGAGCGAGGATATCGGAGTTCCTCAAAAATACCGCTTAAATGGCGTAAAAAGCCGACATATAGGAGACCATATAGGAGATCAATCTGTTCCGTTATCCGCTATACTATTAAAATGTACGTGATTTTTCTGGAGTATTAACATGTAAGTAGCAGTACAAAGTATGAAAAGATGAGCATTATTTATTGCTGAAAGGGATAAATGTTTAATAGCATTACCTGGGCGTAAGTAAAGTGACCCGAGTGCCGGCTGGCGATGTGAGTGCAATACGTAAGTCGCCGCGCCGTGCTGCCGATAACGATACACGTGCCTGAACGTGCTCTAAGTAATTTACGCCGGGGCAAGCACTAACGTCCAACTAAAACCACAACTCATATATAATCATATTATATATATGCTCATGTATAAGCATATATTCAATTTTAATTAAGAATCATGTGGGTAAAAACTTATGCGATTTTAATACAACAGTTCGATACGTTATCATTCAATTTCAAATATGTAACAATCTAGCATTGGAGATGAGGATTTATTAATGTACAAATGTTTTTATAAATATGTGTTATAAACGTTTGGTTTCACATTGTTTGTTCCAATTTTTGCATGTACATGGCCTTGTTACACTAAATAATAAAGGCTGCTGTAATGTTGTAGTAAAACATTTTAATAAAGTTTAAAATTTATAACAAATATTTTTTATTATTATACGAAGTATAATAAATAAAATACTAACCCGAAGCGATATCGAAGATCTCGGTGGCACCGATCTTTGTGGTATAGAGGCTGCTAACTCACACCGTCTCTGAGGGGGTACGGTCTTCCAAGACCTGGCAAGACGAACCATGCCTGTGGCATCTAGGAGTCCGTATCCAAACGAATGGGAAACATTCCGACCGACTCCATTCACTCGCCATTCGCCTCCAGCGCTTAACCGCTCTGGTCGCGCCGTTCGAACCACTGAAAATAAACAACATTTTAAATTGTAGCCCTAGAGGCTACATAATCTAATACTAGACGTAATGCAATTGATTTAGGTTTTAATTCCACTACTTAAAAGCAGGAATGATTTAAGTTTCAAGACAATGCGTTTAAAATCATCAACCCACTGACGAACTGGTTAAAAAGTATATCTTATCATCTGTGCAATTCAGCTACGTACAGGTGAATATCTAACCTACGAATAACGTTTAAGCTGTTTGCATTACCCTAACAAAACAAGACTAAATTACTCCACATATAAATTTGGCTTATCTAACTTTCGCGGACTTTATTGGCAGAATAAATATTAAAGATATATCGTAAAATATTTTGCAAATATTTCTGTAATGATCCCACGCTGTTAAAGTATATTAATATATTTCTAGATCATATTCATATTAAATGTTATTCTGAGATATTAGAATAATCATTTTTACATATTAATCCATAGATGGATTAAGTTTCACTTTGTTATTTTTTATTATTTAATAGAAAAAATTGCGATTCAACGCTTGAAAACAATATTAGTTCTAAGAAACGCTTATTCATATTCCGGAAAATCCAAAAAATAATTATACATATTGATTGTTCTACAAGTTCATTTAACGATGTACGAAGTATTTGCGTTTTATAAATTAAGTTTAGTATTTCTTCGATGCTGATATACCATCAAATATTTAAATTGTATTGTATGTTTACATTTTTTATTAAAAAAGACTGCATCGATTAAAAATCTGAGACAAATAGGACAAGAACTTAAAATTTATAACAGATTGTAATATTGAATCGGAAAGTATGAGAGAGCACAGTACATATATGTTCATATAAACTTCGATTGGTAGAGCTTTTAATGAACAATACAAATTTTGAATGAAGTATCTTGATCAGTAATAGTGTACATTTATCCACAAGTTCTTGTTGAGTGAGATACCTAAAATATTATTGTGTTTTCCTAAATAATCCAATAGTTAACCATTCGGTTATTGTATTCTCAAATTTTATTCTCAATTATTGAATCCACTACTGGTGATTTCTATTGTATTTAAAAGAATCATATATAAGTCATCGACCGATTAATATTTTAATCTATTTTGGCAGCGGCAATGTTTTCAGAATATTATAATATAATGCTTTCAGCGTGGGCATACTGTATATTTTATGTGCCTCGGGATTTTCAAATCGATCCAATGCTGTTAATTTTATATATGACATGCAAAAATGGTAATAAGAAGTGGTTAAATTATTTAGGTTGACACTATTTTTTGTACTGATTTGACACTATATTTTGCCAATTTCCACAGATTATAAAACTCATAGGATCGCTTTCACACTGTGGACTACGATTGCTACAAATTTGTCTCTCAAAGATACAGCAAAAAGATAAGCATAACGTTTTACACGACTTGTAAAATAAAGATTAGCTTTTGTCTTGTGCCAAATCTTTCTTTGAAAGCATTTTCAGCGAATGGTAAGGCGATTTCACCATGAAATAGTTAAGTAGATCTTAAGTCAAATGGAACGGAAGTATGAGAATATTTTTCTGTTTCTCAGTTGAAATTCAAGTTTGCTGTAATCGTGAGAATTTTATTTCAACCCGGTTCTAAACTTACGTAGATTTTCGAGTATTTTTGTCACCTTTTTATTTTTGACGTCCTACTGAAACTTGAATGGTTTCAACAATTTGAGCGTTTTCTGTGCTTTGATTCTTTCATGTCAAATATAATTGTCAGTGATAGCGCAAATCATAGCCAGTCAATCGAAAATATTGATCAAAGGAAGCAGGTCCTATCATTTAAGATTTTCCTTCTTTTCTCTTTCAAAGAGAGATTTAGTTTTTTTTTATTTTTAATTAGACTTTTTTATTCCTTTATATATTTGGTTCAATTGTATGAAATTATTCTTATATAAGGCAATTACATCTTTGATCATCTTTGTTTGTGTTGAACAGTCCATGAAATATGAATTTTTAATGATGTAATATGTTTACAAATTAAACTAAATTTCATAATGTATAGAATTAAATAACACTTAACAATATTAATTATAACTCTTATATGTAGAGTTGTAGCCAAGGGAACAAACATACCAATATGCTGCAAGTCTCTCCAAGTGAGGTCCTTATTAGCTTGTAGTGCCAGAGCACATATCCCAGCGGCTAGGGGCGCAGATGCTGATGTACCAGTGTGGCTGGTTGTACAAGAGTGATGCAGATCAGTTGTTACCACCTAAATAATACAAAAAACTTATTTACCTCTTCTTTATAATTTAATCACCGGCTTTCAGATGCTAAATGCCTAGATAATACAAAAAATAAAACTAAAATAAATACTATTCAACTAGAAATGCCAAAATGTGTAGTCTAGTAAAAGAGTATTTGGCGTTTATTTTTATACTATTATTTAATAACAGTGTCAAAATGCGTCAAATATAAATAATATAATAAAAAGAGCTTTTTGAACTACTGCAAACACCGAAAAAAAACGAACGAGTGTTTAAAAAATGATATTCACTAAAATACTGTAAAACGTAGAGTTATTTATAGTGTCAAGGAAATTCCACTTGTCACAATGTTTTACGAAGAAAACTCGATCCTCAATATGGAATATGTGAATTGTACAACAAAGAATTTCAGAGAGCGTAGTAAAAATTGTTGAAGCCTTGTAGATATTTTACAATTTTCAACAGTGTCGCAATATTGCCAGCTATAAAGTTACATTAAAACAGTTGGGCTAACTTGTTCCCTTGAGATAAGCGAGATGTAACCCCGGTTTTTCATTGTTTTCATACTTTAAAATATGGTATTTTATATACAACAGAAAAAGCACATCATAATTGTTGGGTTTAATAAATTAACTCATACATACTAATAATACTTAAATGTTTATTTTTCATTCGAAACACAAATTTAATCCATATTGAACTTCGGAAATAACACAACTCGTTTAAATTAAAAACCCCTTGTCAAACAAATATTAGGTTTTTATCATTATGAATATATTTCAGATCCATTATAAAAGGATTCATTAAATTTTAAAATTACCTAAAAAAGAGTCTTAGAGACTCGTATAAATGGGCGATTTTTTAAAATAAATTTATCGTTTCCGTAATCTTAGTGTAAGTGATGTAAACATCACTTACACTACATACTAACATGTAAAATTACTTCCGTGTTGTTTATAAAGTGATAGAAAAGATAGTCTGACCTGCTTTTCAAGAACAGCTCCACTGCTGTATGTGGCGGCGAGTGTTGAACTACACATTTCTGAGTACCACGGCACTTCCCCTCGTTCTGTGGCTGACGATATTGACAAGGTCCAGATTGAGTTAGTATAGCCGTCACAATTACAGTTGTCATGCTCTCGCCCGCCGTTGCCAGACGCCCACACAAATATAGAGCCTTTGCCATTACGACCCTGTGGTGACGGAAAATTATTTGTGTTAATAATAATAAAAAATAAAGTAAACATATTTAATTTTTGTCTCTACCACGTGCCAGAATCCGTAATGAAATAAATTAGGATATCGGTGATTAATAATTGAAGAATCGTTTTTATTTTAATTATTACATCATCCCAAATGTGTCTCTAGGGATTCAAGAGAGAATATCCAAAATTTTTGATGAATAATGTTTCCATATGATAAATCATCCATAACTGTCGAAAAAATTAATAATTAATGGTCTACGTGTTTCGCGTTTATGGAAATAACAAAGGAGTAGCAAATTTTGACAAATTATTTGTAATAATTTCAATGGGAACATAATATAAGATTCGGTAACGGTCTTCAATAAAAGTATAGCATCTGTATTACTTTTAAATTGTATTTTTTTAAATGATTGTTAACTAAATTTATTTAAGTTGTTGTTGGCAGTATTGTCAGAAGTATATTATTAGAGCAAAATCAAGAAAATTTACTTCGATTTATAATATCATAAAAGAGACTGGTTGATGGCCCTTATCGGTGTTTATAGTAATCACTTGTAAAATTTTATAACGTGGTTGACAAGAAAGAACTATGTAATGAATAACAATGCCCGTAATCCAAGAAAATTGCTTTTGTTAGCCATATATTTACTTCGGGGACCTAATAAAGCGACTATGGAGACGACAAGATAAATCTGCGTGGACGTAGCTAAAATGAACCTTCTATTATGTAAATTTTATGCTATATTGACCATACGTATGGGAAGTTGTTAGTGAAAATGATTGCGTCATTAAAGAAATTATTCTCGCTTCGCTAGTTCACGAGTCGACGTTGTAAAATTGCTTTTACAACACCCTAATTTCAACTTTATTTCAACTTAATAAAATATAATTTTGTATAGCAAAATGTGACTTCAAATTCAAGTTGCGAATTTAAAACAGCTGTGACATTTCATTAAAAGTGAATCGAGAAGTGTTCTGTAAAAGGGCTTATTAATACTCCAGTTACAATAAATAACGGATTGTTTAAATTGAATAATTTTATTGTTATTTTAGAGAGGTTTTATTGAAAACAATTTTCCATTTGCACATGCTGTAACGTGAGAATTTCACGATACATTTATTATTTAATACACGCATAACATCATACAAGCTTATTGTTAACCGAGTGAATATTGCGTGCCCCGGCAATTAGTCGAGGATATTTTAATACGGTAACATCGGGAAAGCAAAAATTATATAATTGTTTCGAAAGTTATTACAAAACTTCGATTTATTCGATTCGATTAATATTTTGTCTTCTATAAAGCCTTTAAATATTGTGAAGTATAAATATACATAATTATACATATTTCATTATAACGTATTTAGTAGTTGCAATAATTTTAAAAAATGCAACGGACTAAAAATGTGTCCGCTCTTTTATTAACAGTTTCTTTAACAAACATCTCTATTTTATAGTAAGCCCCCTATGCATGGAGGAGGAAGAAACAGCAGTTTGTTTTTTTACAGTGTACAGAAATTGCAATGTACGGGGTACAACACTTCAGAACTCCGAGGTCGTTCTCAGAGATTGTCGGCATTCCGAAGAGGCTGCTGAAATTTTTTGGACAGTTAGGGTGGTTTGAGTGACACACCACACCATCCCACAGACAAAATCGACGCCCAGAAGTCGAGTTGCGAAGAAAAGCCCGCTCACTATCAGCATCTGTTCTCTCTTTTACAGTACTGAGCGTTTGAATTACGAATAACAATAACATCAAACCCTTAGTTATAGTAGTATTATTCATCGATTATGTGTTATTTGACGAAGAAACATAATATCTCAGTATACCTAAATATCTCCCACACAGATTAAAGCATGAATTATCCTTTGAAGCTAAGATTCTCGTAACTGTTACGTAGCAACACTGCGGAGGTAAAATAGTAATTAGTTAAGTTAACGCTTTTACCTAAATATAAACTTTGATAATGTAAACATTCGTTTCGCATTCAAAACAAACTAGTTTTAAGTTTATACCGGGGTATTATAATTAGGTTTTCCTTTGCGAAAATTTATAAATCTGTGCTATAGAAGGCTGAGTATCAACATTTTTACGCTAATGTGAATCTTTCATTCTTTACAGATTTTCCATGTCTATAACTATTTCTTGATCTAGTTACACGCTTAATTGATCTAGTATAAGTTATAAGTTATTTTAAAAAGAATATACATATATTTTTTCTGATAAAAATTTTATTTTTATAATACAATCATAATTTAATGAAACAAAAGTAATATTTTACCATTTCTATTATGATCATTTATCATAATTTGAGGGTACGCTAAGGTTCATATAGTATTTCACGGCGTCTTACGCAAGTAAGCCATCTCATAACTATAAAATGGCCTTACTCCCCTACAAACCCCATAAAAGACCCTTTCGGTTGCACGTTACATAAGCACAAATAGAATTTCAACCTACCGAATGTCACGTGATTTTCTTACTAAAAAATTAAAAAAGAAACTCGCAGAAATCAACACGAAATTGAAATACTTAACAAGTTTTATCGATAAACACAACACGCTTTCGTTATTAAAACGGAAACAATATTTTTATTATAAATCTACTCTACATATAAGATAGTAGCTATAAGATACAGCGTAAGACATGAATAACAAACAAGAATGTTAACGCAAAAAATATCATAAAATCTTAAATAAACTTCCAATTCTCAGATACCATTTAAACGAGAAATTTGAATCTTTCTTTTAGGAAATGTCACAAATCGAAATTCATAATCATCGGTTTAGCTTATAAATTAGCATGGAAGAGCCATGCTGAAGCATATGCTGACGCACTATTTGTGCCGGATCGTCGGAAGCGATACCACGGGCACACAGAATACATAGCGTGAAACAGTACTTGTACTGTGTTTCTCAGATATCGCGAGGATATCGGTGGCCATTAAAAAGTGCCGCTTAAGGGGCGTAAAAAGCTGACAACACAACAATACGCGGACTATGGCCCGATTGTCCACGGGCGGCGGTGTCCTCTTACCACATAGGTGGACCACCTGCTACGTTGTCTACTATAGAATAAAAAAATAAAATAAATAAAGCAATCAGCATCTTGTCAGGTATTGCGTAATGAATTTGAAGAACATCAATACCTTAGTAACACCCTCAATGAATGCTCTCGTAGCCAACTCTCCAGGACCATCGACTGTTTTCCCGTCATCATCAGGACCCCAAGAAGCGCTGTATATGTCCACGTGCTGAGGGTTCAGACTTAACGATCTCGCTTCGACGGCATCAGTCACATCGCCATCCAACATTCTAACACCTGAAAATGCAGTTTATTTTAGTATATGTATATAGAAGGAGCTTGGAAGGACCAAATCATCTTAACAAAGACATGTAAAATTTTGTGGGCCCCGTTTAATTAAAATCTTTGATCTTGTATACTACAAGTTGTGTACTAAAACGTACTGAAATATATTTAAAAAAATATTGAAAAGCCTTTATTTGATCTGCTACAATATTATTATTATTTTTTAATTCTGTAGCGGACAACGGAGCAGATGGATCTCCTATATGGTAAGAGAACACCGCCGCCTGTGGACAACCGCGACACACGCCGCGCATTGGTTGTGTTGCCAGCTTTATGCGCCACTGAAGCGGCATTTGTAAGGGGCTCCGATATCCTTACTCAGTCTCCGTAACACAGTACAAGTACTTTTCCACGCTGAGTATTCTGTGAGCCCGTGGTATCACTTCGGACGATCCGGTCCAATTAGTGCGTCAGCATTGTCTTCAGCGTGGCTCTTCCACGGGAGTGTCAGTATTAACATTTGCCCAGCCAATGTCAAGCCCTTTCAGAGACAGAATAAATTATAAGTGTCCGTATAAGGTTTCGTATTTATTAGCGTATTATATATTAGGGTATTTCCAAATCGATACGACTTGGGGACCTTCAAGAAAAGAGCGTACATTTTCCTTCATAGCCGGCAACGCATCCGCGGCTGTGCAAGGGCTGGGGGTGTTCATGAGCGGAGGACCGCTTGCGCTAGATGAGCCTCCTGGTCGTTTTCCACCGTTAATTTAAAAAAAATAACCCGGATACCTCTTCCATTATGGTACACTTTTAAATCCGAAGCTACGAGGCTCTCAAAAAAGAAAGAAAAAAAGCTAAAAATCAATGGCCAATTTTTTTAGAAAAAAATCAACGGCTGTGCACGTACACGATTGTCAAAAACATATTACAAGTGATGACTTGAGTTGCATTAGTATACGTGACAATTACTAATATTGTACAGAGGTGTAGTTTGTGTGTTTATAACTCTCCCTTAAGGCACTAATGAACCAATACTGAAAATTCTTACACCAATTGAAAGCTACATTATTTGTGAGTAATAAAAGCTATGTTATCCCGACAAATGTAGAGGACTCGTGATGGTCGGATTTGCAAACTAAGTCAAAGAAACGGGCGAACAATATAGTTTCTTAAGAACGCTGCTTTAACGATGACATAAATATATGACTGAGTTTTACAGAAAAGTTGTAGAGCTTAATAAAGCCTATATTTCGCGATAACATACATCTAACTTTCATAATTTATTTGGCAAAACAACGTTTGTCAGATCGGCTAGTAAAATAATAGTAGAATCAGTCTTATAATGTTCTATTAAACTCTTAATTCTTGAGTGACTCTACTTCAATATTCTCATACTCTCAAATTTAATAAAGACAATAACGAATCTGTAATTGAGAACACTCAAAGCGGTAATTGATCATTTAATACCCCAATTTTACAAGATCAGACGTTGAAAATTGATCTACGATTAGAATATTGAAACGTTGAAAACATTGAAGAGGCTGTGGCCTTAACGAGGCTCCGCCTTAAGTATGCGGGTTTGTTGATATTTTAATACCTTTATTTAAAAAAGATGTTTTAAGATTATATACCCTACTTAAATTTTTATATTAAATATACTCCACACACACACACACACACACATATATATACATATGTGTGTGTGTGTGTGTGTATTGTGTCAGGAAATTGTTATTTCTTATTTTGTATTTTGGTGGAACTTAGCGCTGATAATGAACGAATTGTCCTATTATTTTGAAAACTGATAGATTTAAAAACGTAAAGGCGATAACGAGTGATGATTTATGTTAAACTAAATACTTCTTCCAGTTTAAGAATCAATAGATTTTAAATGTCTTTTCTTTATTTCCATTACACCTACAGGATAAATATAATTCATTTATTCTACAATCTAAATTGTGAAATTAAATAGGTGTCTAAAAATATATGGAATTGAAATGTTTAAACATATATAAAATATATAAGATTTATTATGTGAAAATATTATTCAATATAATTAACATTTTATTTATACTACTAAAATAGAAATAAAACTTAATAGACTGTAAAAGATAAGTATATTATAATAAATTTATTTAAATAATAATAATATTGTCTGTATATTACGACCGTTTTCTTCCCGTGTCTTACATTGTATAAATAACACTAGTAGCATTAATTCAAGTACCTACTTCCAAGGAATTGGATATTGTATTGGTACAATTCCAAACGTCTTTACTGGTCCGAAACTAATTATGCAAATGTAATAGCATTTAAATGGACCATGTTACAATCAATTGTATATATAAAATATTGATAATCATAATTTTATTTTAGTTTATTAGTACATACAAGTATAACCTTACCATATATTTTACAAAAAACCTCAAATTTATTATTTTTCGCCTTTAATTTTACCTTTATATTTTTTAAATATAATACGTAACATATTTTTCTTAACCAATACTGTTTTAGTAGCTTTAACTTAAAATGTGTTTCACTATATAGTTGCCATAGAAATTC
Organism: Delias oraia; assembly: GCA_018230265.1. NCBI lineage: Eukaryota > Metazoa > Arthropoda > Insecta > Lepidoptera > Pieridae > Delias > Delias oraia. Next base: position 1,485 of record DWCF01002053.1, on the reverse strand, counting down.
TTATTTATAGCAAAGTTAGTTTTTCGTTTCAAATATATAGCATGACGGATTCGCTAACGAAAACGGAAACATGAGCCTCACCATGCATCTACCCCTCGTTAACTTAAAGTTACCTTGATGTAGCGTAGCTTAACAACACTACAACTTTACACGTATTACACTCTACACGCAGTTATAATAAAATGAAACAAATATTGAATTATGCAGACAATTTTCAATTTATTTTTTATTGAGTGTTTTAAAAAACGCTTTTACTGTGAAACACAAACATTTTTAGTTTGTTTGCAGATTCACAGATCTCAATTATCTAGAGAATAGATACATAGTTCCCAACTTGGGGGATATTATGGGAGTGAGAGGTTTCATAAACATTCTATTGTATGGTAGATTAACCTTTTTCCAGCGTACTATTAAGTCCCGACGAAAACGTTTACTGCGAGCCTATTCAACTCAAGAAATAACTGTTTTGGGAAAGATATTTGTAATAGAGAATTTCCTACATCAATTTTTCTCGATAGCTTTTAGCATCAATATCTTAGTCGTAAATATAATGTAATAAATATTTCATTGAAGTTGATTAATTTCCCGGTCACATTCTACAACAATGAAGGTAAATTTTCTCATTTTCATTCCATAATTGCAAAACTAGACTTATGCTAACTGCTTCGCCGGAATAGCAGGGATAAATACTTGAAACGGTGCTTCTACTGTGTATCGCTGAGTGAGTGAGGATATCGGAGGTCCATAAAATGCCTGTTTAGTGGCGTAAAAATCCAGCAACACAACCAAGGCACGGACTGTGGCGCGGTTTTCCACGGGTGGCTCTGTTCTCTTAACCTATATGTCATATATTACCCTATATATACCCTGTCTATATAGAAGACCCACCTGCTCCATTGTCTGCTTAAAAAAATAATAACATCTACCGCAGAACCTTTAGGGACCAACAAACAATACGCACTTATATATATCTTTAATTTTAACCATATCAAACCATTTTATTTCACAATACATAAAATATTATGAGCCTTATTAAATCGTAAATTTCAAAAGTTATTGTAAGACCACTAATTAGTGAACCGATTCGCCAATTACCAATTAAGAGAAACCGATAATTAATCATTGATACATAAGGCTTAATTAGTTTTGATAATAAGATCGAATAATTTGAGTGAACCAACACAGCGATCTATATGACGGTGTTTGGAAATGTTTAGTGCTCTTATCACAAAACAGTAGAACCAATTTGCATAATTTCATGGGATGTCGGTATAACTTTGGAGTTTAAGCCCTGTTAACATAAATTAATAAACATAGAGATATGAGTAGGCATCGTATTATAACTGAGCGATCTGGATCCAGCGGTTACCCACGATCTTCATGAATTGTCTTTCCGTCGCGTGGTGGAACTCTGCGTTTTCCGGTACGCGGTCGCCACTCGAGAACCTTTCTTCCCCATCGGTTGTCGGTTCGTCGAGCGATGTG
>DWCF01002052.1:0-26087 GCA_018230265.1 Delias oraia | reverse complement strand
GCGGGTGGGCGTCTTTGAGGGAGGCCTATGTCCAGCAGTGGACTTGAATGGGCTGATGAAGAAGAAGAAGAAGAAGATACAATTTTTAATGTCAATAGATTGCTAGTTAGCTAGTAATTATTCTTATAATTCTATTGCTAGTAACTATACAGTATGTAGGTTCTTAAATATAAAAGCAATATAAATTAACATTCAATTAAGTCAATTTTCTATCTCATCTTAAAAATAAAATATGTCCCTATGAAATATTAATAAAGTAATTATATATATATAATACAAAATAAATATGGATACTAATTAAATAGGACTAAGGACTATTATAAACAGTGTAGATCCTTAGTTTTGAAGCTACTATAATTTTTATAGGCAAAGCAAAGATAGTAGACACTCAAACAATATCAAATATTGTTGGAGTGTCAATTTCCTGTTATTTTCTCTTTTGATCACATTCAATTGCTCTAGCTTCTGAGATAAACTGCCTCTCCCTTGTCAAAACACCATCTAATTGCTCAGTAAATGCATCAAATGAGAATTTAGTTTCAAATCTCTTCCTTCCTGCTTCACCAAATCTAACTGCCAATTCAGGGTTGATAACCAATTTAGTCATGGCTTCAGCAAAATCAATATTAGTAGGAAGACATAGGAAACCAGTAACATCATTTACCACCGTCTCTGTTGGTCCACCACTGTTCACAGCAATGACTGGCTTACTGTAATACATTGCTTCCAAAGGGACTATACCAAAATGTTCATTTGATGGTGTGTATATCAAAGCATTGCAATGATAGAGCAAAGATAACTTTTCAACATCTTTAGGAGATTTTAAGAATGTAACTTTATCTTCTATATCAAGTTCATTTACCAAGTCACTTAACTCAATGAAATGTTCCATGTTTTCCAAGTTTATTGGGTCAAAACCACCTGCCATTATTAAATGTACTCTGTACCAATCATCTTCATTTAACATGTTTCGCAACTGATCAAAGGCATGTAAAGCTAATTGGAGATCTTTTTTTCTTTCATATCTGTTTATGGAAAGAAATATAAATTTATCTGTACCAACAGGCACAATTTCTTTGAGATTTATTGGTTTGGTACTTTTGAAAAACTCCGTATTGATTGATGGATAACATATGTCTGGAACATCCTTAATTTTTGGGAATGCATCTTTGTATATTCTTGCAGTATATTTACTGTTTACTAATACTTTATCTGCCTGTGCAGTAGTAAGCTCCTCAAGCCAACTCAAGGGAGCTCTGTACAAAGCTTTAAGAAAACCACCTTCTGTACTTAAAAGTTTATCAGGATGATGACAATAAAAAACAACTCTGAAAGGTCCTCTAGCAAATTTTAAAAATGGAATGCATAAAGATATGAGATCACAAAATATCAGAGTTGGTTCTTCAGCTGGAATTACGTACCAGGCTAGATAAATTGCAGCATAAACCATACGAAAATAAGCACAAGCCGCCTTAAACCTTCCAAATATAGAACGCGGTATCCAGTCCCCAACAACTGTAACAGGAAATGTTCCATTTCTCGTCTCAGCGAAACAATGGGAAGGATCATGATGGTTTGTATAAAATGAAACTTCATGGCCTTTACGTTTGAATGCCAAAGCTGCATCTAATACAAGACGTTCAGCGCCTCCAATTCCCAAATCGGGATGAAGAAAAATTATTTTTACCATGTTTAGTTAATTATTACAAGACATGCGTTCTACAACAGAAACATTTTCACAAAATATATAAATGAAAGGAAACTTCAAATATCGTTTGCTGTCAAAAGTCAGGTGTTTAAGTGAAATCTCAATGACAGATATAATAGAAATTTAGGATGATATTTGTTATATATCCACATTTAATTCAGGAATTACGGAACAGCAGTTTACAAATGTGAACATAGTTTAAAATAGGGCATATAATCCAATTTCATTAGTTTTCATTTTTCAAATTTTCAAAGTTCAATTTCATTAGCAAAAGGAATTATATATGGGTAAAATTACCTACATGAAAGTAGAAGAATCAGCACTTGTTAAAAGATAGTACTTATTGCTTACACATTTAATTTATATCTTTAATTTATTACATATTACAATTTACTACTTTTTATTATATATTTTATTATATTACTTTATTAATAAATGTGTAATAACACATTTAAATTTTATTAGATATAAAATGAATTTTTTTTATTAATATTCACACCATTTAGATTGTTGTCACATAGATTGAAGTCACATATAAAAATGATTTAAAATCAATTTTTAAAGTATATTTTTCACCACTTTAAGACAAAATAAATGAACTATAAAAATATGTACAACTAATTAAATTATAGTTCATCTTTTCTTTCTATCTTCACAAGATCTACGTGGAATGTTAATGTTGCTGATTTTGGTATCTTTGGCGGAGCACCTGCCACTCCATATGCAAGTTCTGGTGGTATCACTAGTTTCCTTTGTTCTCCTTCGCACATTCCTATTAGACCCTGATCCCATCCTTTGATTACTTGACCAGATCCCAGGGTAAATGTTAATGGATTCCCTCTGGGTAATGAGCTATCAAATTCTGTACCATCATCAAGAGTACCCTGTAATTAAAAAAATATCATTTTGTGTACCATTTGTGTATATGTTCTTAAAAATTCAGAATTCATTACGTCTAAGGTTATTTCTACCTAAAATAAAGTTTTAAGCAGAATAGTTTCAATAAAATATAACTCAAAGCATACCGTATAATGCATGTGGAGTAAATCTCCTTTTTTACTTTTTGTAGGGCATTCAGCAGGTCGCTTTTTTACACCAATTTGTAACTTTTTTGGGCTACTACCGATAACAACATGTTCAACAAAACCCATAAAAATAACAACAAAAAGTAAAATTTTACAAATACGAAGTATTATAGTATTCATTATGAAATAATTTAAAAAAAATTTTGAAGAAACACTTTATAATACTTAAATGTATAGTATAGAAAGGCCAACTATATGTACAACTTAAAAATTTTATATAGTTGAAAATATTTCTAAAGCGTTAAGAGATCAGCCCGTAGCTTAATGCAACATTTGTTACTCCAATTTAGTTTGATGTATTCGGTCAATAACCTTTAATTTGAACGTTTTGAAACAAATTATTTCTGGCCTTGAGTTGGCAACTTTGTTCTTATCTGTGTACGATTCTTAATTGTTGTATAAAAAAAATAACTTTTATATCTTTAAGGACAAGAATAAACTGCGTTGCACTGCATCAACTATTATTATTATACAGAAATATATTACTTTCCAATTAAATTTGTAGCTAGCTAGTATCTACTTAAAATCAACATTTCAATGATAATCAATTTCATGGTCAGGAGTAAAAAGATATATTATCCTCTAAGAAGCCAGGAGTGCTCAATAGGGCGAAGCGATACTTCAGTTCTGGTTTACGCTAGCAACTCTAAAAGCTCAAATTCAGCTTCATGTGCTATATTGTGCTATCCTATATTGCTCCCACGGAAGCTTAAAAATATCAGCTTCTCTTAGATCTCCAACCAGCTTCGTTGCCTAGAGATGTGGGTTCTCTCACCATCTTCTATCGCATTTTTCACTGGGAATATTCTGAGTACTTCTGAGGAAATGTTTATTTAACCCTGCAGCTTAATTTTATCATCGAACTTGGAGGCTGAACATTAAGTTAGTTATTCCACAAATAAGCGTTTTTAAGACATTTTCCGCCGCGTATAACCACTGTGGCATCAGATTCTTGCAGAGGTACCTTAAAAAAAGACCCACCTATCTCTTAGAGTTCAGCACCGCACCCGCGGTCGTACAATAAATACCAGGGGTATCTATGGGTGGGAAAACGCTTCATCCGACTCGTTTACCTTTGTGTTCTAATAAATAAAAAATATGGAGATTCATGATGAAGCATATAATAATGCACTAGTTAAGCGAGCTCTTGCTTTATATCCACAATAGAAACCTATGCAATAAATTCAACATCTGGCATTTACATTTCTCGTCCGAGTACAAAATTATACGGTCATCGAGTTACGGTCATAGGCCCCGCGAGGCCCGTGCCGTTAACTTCTTCAGCCTTGACAGTCTTTTAAGCGAAAGGAAAAAAACGCAAATAAAACTTAAATAATATGTAAAAAATTTAATAATTTATTATTTAATTTTTCTAATCATTCAATTTCAATGCCGTTAAAGGATGTCAAATAGCTGTCAAATGTATGTTTGCTGTTTGATTTTATTTTAAGAGCAGTCGCAGTTGCAGTAGTAGTTAAAGGAATTAAAATTCATAATAATATAACTAATAATTTTTAAGTTGCGCCTGGGTCAATAAAAGTAACATTTTTTGTACAGAAATAATAATGGGAAACATGTTAAGGGACTGAAGTCTATAAATTAAAAAATGGCTCAGATAAAGTATAAAAAATTTCTTTTAAACAGAGTTTCTACCACAGTAAATATTACTGATTACTTAGAAAATTGTTTAGCAACAGAGGATGATATTTGTAAATATAGTTTTCATAAAATAATGGTAAATAATCTTTATATTATATATGTCCTACATATTCAATTTATTAAGGAGTCAAAACAAATGAATCCTTGTCAATGTTTTGAAAAATGTTATTATTTCAGCTACACAATTGGACGGACAATGAAATAAATCTTTATGAAGCTTTAAGTGGTTTCTTCACTGCAACTTTCATCCCAATTAATTTTATCACACAGAATGGGATCACAACATTTTACACAAGTAGTCTAAGATTTGTAGTTAATATTATAAAAATGGATTTTTTATTCCCTTACTTGAGAAATATGTGCAGCATAGATATTCTTATAAATGATAAAACTTCTATGGACTTATTTGAGAAACAGTTATCTGTAAATGATATTGTGGGCAATGTAATTAATTCAAGATTCAAGGGAAACTCTTCCGTTCTTGATTTATCAAAATTTTGTCAGGATAAAGGTAATATGTATTAAATTATATTAGATTTCTTTTAATTTCAGGCTTATGTATAGAGAGTTTTATGATTAGTGGAAAAAGTTGAGCATATTTTTATTACCAGTTTTTATTTTATAAAGTATAGTTTCATTAAATATATAACTTTTGCTTATGACAATTTTTCTTGGTTAGTGTAAGCTAATGTTTAAAATTTTAGCTTTTGAACTTTTATTGTATTAAATTGTATTTCAGAATTTGCTGAAAATAAAATAGATTTTTATAAACTAACACTTTTGGCTCAATTCAAGATCCTTATGTTAAGAGTCGGAAAGGAAACTAAATATTTAAATTTAAGTAACAACCAATTGAGGTAAATTAATATGCTTTTTAAAACTGCGCAGTTTCATTTAATTAGTAAATATAGCCATTAAAGCTATTTGCACTGTTGTTTTTCTATAAAAAAGTTTTATCAACTTGCTGACATTATTGATACATTTAATCGTGTGTCTTTTAAACATGTTCTTAATTAAAAGTTGAAATTTTTATTTTTTTTAGTCAAATACCACAGGAAATATTCAATTTCTTTATAAAAGGTGACTTAATTGGTGTGGATTTAAGCCATAATAAAGTAAGTCCCTCTTTCATCTAGTTAAAAATTGGTTCAATGTAATTATTTTCCAATTGTACTCTCATATAGAAACTTTTAATAAACTCTCTAGTATCTTTAAGTTAAAGTACATAGTAATTATACGTCGCGCAAAGAGTTACGATCGCTCGGCAAAAGTAGCTGGAGTAATTCGCATGTGTACAACTGCGCTCAGAAGTCTCTGCCCAGATTAGACAAAGGCGCCCAGCACACCGAAGGCCGGTTTATGTATTACACGATCCGGACGATCGAATCACCTAAAGCACTTTATTTTTTAATTAGCTCTGTGGTAATTCTCCTAACTGTTATTACAGATTTATTTGTTGCTAGTGCTGTTTAGGGTCTTATTTTAAATTATTCATAATTTGCCGTAAAATATATTCATTTGTTTTGCCAGCTTCCGCAGTTTCCTCCCCAATTTGCTCTAATTTATTACAAACTTTAATAAATACGGATTTATTAGAGGTATTTGTTTTTTCTCATTGGTTGTGTTGCTGGCTTTTTACGCCACTTCAGCGGCTGTTTTAAGGGCCTCCGATATTCTCACTCACTCAGCGATAGACGGTACAAGTACCATTTCACGTTGAGCATTCTGTGAGCCCGTGCTATCACTTCGTTGTTATTGTTTGTGTTTTTCAAATTGTCACACATTTATTATCAGTTGTAAAATTGAATACTGCGCATACCCCTTCTACTTTTTCCGAGCGATCTTAACTTATTGCGCGACCTATATATACGCTGTTCTGTAATTTTTGTAAATGAGTTACGCACTACTACTTATAAGAATTTTTTGTATTTTATATGTCCTATAATAATTTCTAGATCCCATCACTGGTTGAACTACAAAGAGTGAGTAGTAAAATTGAAAAATTGTGGGTGGAAGGAAACCCTTTGTGTGAGGAATTAGATCCATTGTGTTATTTAAAGGAGATTTTAAAGAAATTCCCCAGACTTACTGAATTGGTAAGAATTTATTTTATATGCATTACTCCTATAATATAGATGGACTTGCAGAATAATACTACTAATATATGTACATGTATATATGTACATGTATATACATGTACATATATACATATACTGTATGTATATAGAGTTGTATGTATATAGAGTTTTATATACTTACAACTATATATTTTCACCCTTCTATCTCTTACCCTCGTTAATAACGGTAAAAATGCGGTATTGCTTCTTTAATGTTTTATATATGGCAAAATAATGTATGCCAGGGTCAGCTAATTTCCCTCTTGTGCAAAAAACTTTTTTGTCAAATTTGTTTACATTTGTTTTGCTTTAAAGTTTAAAACTTAGTTTTTAAGGCTTATTAAAGCATTAAAATAAAAAAATCACTTTCAGGATGGTATTAAAATAAATAACCACGGAATTATGATGCCATTCTACAAAACATTCATAATTTCGTCAAATAGAAAGATGAAGATGTTAATTGAGAAGTTTGTAACTTTGTATTTCTCACATTTTGACTCCATGCGGCAAAATCTTCAAAATTTCTATGAAAAGACAGCAAAATTAACAATTTCTATACCTTCAGGTATGATATTAACAGTTAGTAAAAAAGTTATGTTTTGTTTTTGTTGGATATTTTATTTAAAAATTACCTGCAATGCACCCACTGCTCTGTTGAGGCTAGAGGTGTCTATGAGTGGTGAACCACTAATCATAGCGGTATTTCTGCTCATTTGCCTTCAGATTTTAATAAAAGTGAAAATTCAAAATTAAACAATTAATCCTTAATAAATCCTCAGGCTTGGAGGACAAAATTACTTTACTATTTTTATAAATACAGTGTAAACTCTATATAATGACACTGAAGGGACTGTACATTTTATAGCGTTATAAAGAGTTGTCGTTAAATGGAGATAAGAAAAGGTGGATGGAAGACAAGCTAAATCAACTTAAGCCAATTGATTTCGACGCTTTAGGGAGTTGTTACACCAATTGGTTACACCATCCACCTTTTATTATCTCCATTTAACGACAGCTCTTTATAACGCTATAAAATGCACAGTCCCTTCAGTGTCGTTATATAGAGTTTACACTGTATTTTTATGTTTTTGCAGAATCAAAACAAAATTCATTTTCCAATAGATCAGTTGTGGGATGGCCTAATATTTTAACTGTTTTTAAATCTCTCCCTCCCACTGTACATGATAGAACCACATTCACCATCGACATACCCTATCATGAGGTAAGGAATATTTAAAAATCCTACAGAAACATCCTTATTTAAGTAATTAATTGTAGTATTCTGTGTATTGCTGCGCAATTAATTGATTTTAAGTAGATTCCAATCATAAATAAGTTTGTTTAGTGGCCAGTGATGAATTCTTATCATGAGGATGGCCTGGCTTGTTGTCCACTATATAATTAAAACATAAAAGTTTTAACATTTCTAACTCTAAACACATTAATGCAATTGAAACAACTTGGTTCAAAATATTTATATATATGTAACATATTTTAGAAAAAAGTCTTCATGTTGGTGATAGAAGGAGTATATAAAAATAAAAGAATGGTGGACATAAAAAAATTGAACAACGTTATGTTCTTCCGTAGAACATTTCTCTTTAACAGTTACAATTCAAAAGGTATAACAGCATATCATATTATTAATGAAATATTAAATATATCACAGGCTTCTAGCGAAGTGGCTGAAAATAGTTTTAAGGTAAGAAAACTAAATGAACTAAAATTGTTATCTTAATATTGATTAATTTGCCTAAATTTTATTAAGAAATATATCTTCAATAGATGCCGATAAGAAATGAAAATGAGCTGATGCTTATAGATCCGGAACCGGAAGAGTGTGATGTTATATGTCGTGCATTCTCTCATTATACAAAGCTTCAGAAAACAGAGGTCGAAAGGTAACTATAATGTATTGTTAGTACATTTTAATTTACGGTTAATATATACTTTTTAAACATTTGTGATTATTTAGAAGCTTGAGGCAAAGTGTTCAGATGCATACAAACTGATATTAATGCACTATTCGGCGACTTAATTGAATTTAAATTACGATGACTTCAGTTAGATACGAGTCCATTTCTTAATTTTTAATAATATTGGCGTATAAAATATATCTAACGTAACTGCTAAAAATATAACATCTTTTCCATTATTAAACATAAGCTTAAACTTAAATAAAATCATTTACAGACGCTTAAAACAATGTGATTGGGATATTCACGCAGCATTAAAACAATTCTGCAATGACTACAAAATGGATATTAGACCTGAAGATAAATTTAGAGACAACGATGAATTATCCGATGTGTCGGAGGATTATGAAATAGATTGAGTTTAATATAAATTAATGTTTTGTGTTTTTGTAATATTGTTTGAATACCTTCCCTATTTTCACAAATTAAAAATCTTAATATTTCAATGATTGAATATTTTATTGTTTATAGTAGTCAGACCCCATATTATTTGTCTGTGGCTCTTAAAATATCGAATTAACCGTAAGACCATAGATAAATTTTGTATAGCTACTCTATAACTAGCAAATTGACAATTGACAGCGTCAAAGTAAGTTTAGCTAGTTTTGCAAACAACACAAATTACAGTTTTACAAAAAACATATTTTAAAGTGTGATTACTCGAGAGATTTGTCTAAGCATGTCACAAGGTGCAAATATGCCCTCTATTGGAGGATTAACACCAGGAACAATTCAGTATGTAAATAATCCACTCCAGAGTCCACAGCTCCAATCTTCGTCGATACAGGGTTCTCCATCACAACACAGTCCAATGAGTCAAACACAGGTATCCACAAAAACCAATCATGTTTCCGGAGATCAAACCACACAGGTAAATAACAGCAGAAGTTCATTATAGTTTTCAGGAACTCAATTATAATACAGATTTAAAGTTGAAATTTTCGTGTTTAAAAAAATGTACAACTGGTGGATATTTCAAAATGTTGTCGAAGGCCATAAATGGTAACGAAGATTACTTCAGTTCTATAATAAATCAAAATCCATGATAAGGACATATCTAGCAGATGAACCAAACTAGATATAGTTTCACCATATTTTTAATGCATGAAAGTGAAATTGACTTAATGCTTCTATGCTTATTAAAAGTACAATAAAACAATGTTTTTATTCTCTATTGAAGCAATAACAATTTTTACTATCTTTCAGCTGTTAAGTAGACCCAGACTACAAGAATTAGTAAGAGAAGTGGATCCAACAGTACAGTTAGATGAGGAAGTAGAAGAGATGTTGTTACAGTTGGCTGATGATTTCATTGATACAACTCTCAATGCAGCATGCTCCCTTGCTAAACACAGACATGCTCCTACCGTGGAATTAAAAGATGTCCAATTACATTTAGGTAGTAAAAGTATTTTTTAATAGTTATTTATAATTTGATACTAGCCATTACTTAAAGATTAGTTTAAGGAATAATAAGATTACATTTCAGGTTTGGAAGTTTTTTCAGAACTTTCAAAAAATTTGTTGTGACATGCTATTTTAATTAAAAGCTAAGATAAATAGATTTTATATAGAAAAGAAATATAAATTGCTTAGTTTTACCTATTTAAATAATATTATTTTTAGAAAGACAATGGAATATGTGGATACCTGGTTTTGGTAATGAAGAATTGCGGCCATATAAAAGAGCTCCAGTCACAGAAGCTCACAAACAAAGAATGGCACTTATCCGTAAAACTATTAAGAAATACTAAATTGTTAAAATGGAGTTTTAAAGTAAATAAAATGTTTTGATATTAATTTATTTTTTTTCTAATGGGAATAAAAATTCAGTTAACACCCACTCAATTTATTTAAGTACATAAAATCACAAATATAAATAAGACATTTCTTAAAAACAACTAAATTAAAATCAGACAGTAAAAAAGGTTCAATGCCAACATCACTGATAAGGGAATGTATTTTTTTATCAATAACATCATTTATGTTCATATTCTGAATCATAATAGATAGTATTAATTTCAATCTTGCCTAATGTTTGAATTTTATAAAGATCTACATCAACTTAAAAATCATTATTTTTATAATATGAATTTTAAATTAAGTATTTAGATAGTTCAACATTTCTAAATTTAGGATAAATAAGAAAAGACAAGATGTTTAATTAAATAAAAAAACAGTAGTCCTAAAGCAGAAATACTTTATCTGCTAAGATTCACAACATACAAAACTCAATAACATCAATAGTGTCAAATTTTTTAACAACAATTACTATTTTGATTTAATTTTATTAAACCTAAGAAATAGTTTAAGTACCTACTAAACATGTGTTCAAAAAGGTATACAATTATAATATAATTAAGTAACTTATTAGTTAAACAAAAGAGGTACTAATGAAATGTTACATATGTAACAACTTAGTATGAGTAACTACATTAATACATTTCATTCTACCTAAAGCAAAAGTACTACCACCTACGGAAAAATTACACTAAAGGCTTAATCACAAAGTATTTTGAAATGCGCAATGTTAAATCCAAATATAATTGTTATAGTTTTAGTCTGTACTTTCTGAAGCCTTCTCAGGGATGAATAAATGGTCCGATGGGTGCAACTTCTTCCAATTTAGATGTTTAGATTTTATTGTCACTTGTTCCTTGAAAAAAAAAATTATAAAACAATATAAGAAATATAATATCAAGAAACGAATCATCAAATTGGATAAAATGATTATCGGTTCCATGGTGTAATGGTTAGCACTCTGGACTTTGAATCCAGCGATCCGAGTTCAAATCTCGGTGGAACCTACTTTTTTATTGTTCTATTACAAACATTTTGTTATTGACAGTCAATAAAAGTTAAAGCCGCAAGCATAATCAGGTTACACGATTTATATAAACGGAAGTCTGTCAAGAAGCCATAAGACAATACGCTGCCAACTAAATCGTATTCTTAAATATGTCTTTATTGAAACCCGTACTAAAATTTAACGAAAACAATAATTCTACTTTATGAGTAGGGCAACCGTAATATTTTTTTTAACGTTTATAAAGCACAGGCATAAAGTACAGGCGAGCTATCATTATCTTCTAATATATAAAATTCTCGTGTTAAAATGTTAGTTACTATACTCTTCCGAAATGGATTGACCGATTTTTATGAAATTTTGTATGCATATTGCGTAGGTCTGAGAATCGGCTACTATCTATTTTCCATCCTCGTATGTGATAAGGGTGATACAACCCAATAATATATTTTAATTTTTTCAATACATTTTTTATCATTTGACATGAAAAAAACATAACCCAAAATTTTGACCCTTCTACGATCAACCCTTATATTTTGTAAATAGGTTAATAAGTCCATTATAATGTGTGTGACAAAACAACGTTTGCCGAAGTAAGTTAGTGTAAATCTTACATTGTGTGCATTCACTATCAAATTTCAAGTGCATATTGTAGTTAACAATAACATTATTATGCAAATTTAAATGCGTCAACCGATACTATACGATAAGACACGTGCATATTTTAAATTCGAAAATATTTTTCGCATACAGACATAACCAAATAAAATGACTACATACTGAGTAATGCAATTGTTAATCATTCTGAGTAATGTTTGCGAACTTATGTCCATCAATAAGTTTCATAATCTTGTGACAGTGATCACGTATTTACTCGGTGTACAATAGGTACATGTAAAAACATATATGTATTGTAATTGCTTCAATACGAAATGGAATGAGATATAGGAGATTTGAAATCAAACTCATTATACTACAAGATAATTATTATAAAATACAAAGATAAGCGTTATTATAAAAAAAATGTCCTATTTTTTTTTATTATATTGGTTATGATTTACATGTAACTACTGACTATATAATATTTAACTAGTGTTGCCAAAATACAAGACCAAGACCGCCTAATTTTAGCAAGACCAAGACTGACCGTGTAAGACTTGAGCAAGAACAAGACTAAGCCTACAAGACTCTTGCGTCTTGCAGCTATTTTTTTTAGCAGTGATTTTTGAAATTTCTCACTAAATCTTTAGAAATATCTTATAAATCTGGTTGGTTTTTACTATGGCTATGTTAATTCAAGCTTAAAATGTGCTTATTCTAATAGGTTTTTCTAAGATCTGAAGTAAACTTTAATAAATATTAATAATCTAATAGGGAATTTCAAGACGAAACGACCAAGGCCAAGACTGGGAGCGCAATACCAAGACCAAGACTGGCTAAGTCTTGTATTTGGGCAACACTATTTAACATTTATACGACGTGGTTGAGAAATTCTAAACACTGGTTAACGGTAATAATTCTATATCGATCGTTTTTCTAGACTTCATGTTTGACCTTGAATTTATATTGTCTTTTAATTCCCTCGCCTATTTAACCTTTTGTTTATTGATGCAATTTATATCCATGTTGAATGAAAGGACAGGAAATTATTGATGGTTGGGTTGATATCAAATGATAATCACATTTATATACCTACAATATATTATATACTGTTTAGTTTAAATGTTGTTGTGAAAATGTATTCGGTAAATACAAACTAAATTATTCCAATTCATTAGTATACATGCACGGACATTATTTGAATAGTCTTGGGAAAATTGCCAAAATATAGACTTCATTTGTATTCCCTTGAATAAATGAAATAACTGCCAACACAAATAATAATAAATAATAAATTCTAGGTAAGATTCCACTCCATGACTAATAAGGCACAAGATTATTAATGAAAATTGGATTGGGATTTCGGTCACGGCATCTGGATTAAAAGGCGTGGACGAAAATATTATTCATTTGGATTGGTATTTAGAATAGAATCACTTTGAACTGATAAATGTAATGTATATATATTTGGAGTAAAATGTTTTAAACATGTTAATTGGATTTGATAAAATACAAACCTTATGATCTTATCTGTAATATCTATATTAAACTGATGATAAATCACTTTATTTTTATCATTGTATGGGGGAAATCACCTCATAAACACTCCATGACAGCTAACAAGATATAGGTTTTAAAGACATTATGCTAACAATTAGCTTTTAAAAACAAATTGGACATAATTACTCAAGTTTCAGGTTTCTTCACATTTACCTACACCTACCTTCAACAGCTCATCATCATCATCAGAATCATAGCCATTTAGCTAAACTTGAAATCTTTAATTATTAGAATGATTTGAATTAATAATAAAAACAAATCCCAATAATAGAGTAACCTCCCGGAAACATGTTCTATGCAAGTTAGCATTGTCGCGTTTCATGTTTAGAGCAAATCTATGCAAGTTAGCATTGTCGCGTTTCATGTTTAGAGCAAAATACTTAGCACTGCAATGTTATATTGATCATAACAATTCTTTACATCTATGTTGACATAAGTAATTTTTATGATAACACTCTAAAAAAGTCATTCACACCCGTGGGAGAGCCATGCTAAAGCTTATGCGGACTCAGTGATTGGGTCAAAGAATACTCAATGTGAAACAGTATTTGTAGTGTGTTTCGCTGAGTGAGTTAGGATATCGGAGGCCCTTAAAAATACCGCTTAAGTAAAAATCCGGCAACACAACCAATGCGCGGACTGTGGCGCAATTGTCCATGAGCGGCAGTGTTCTCTTACCATATAGGAGAACCTGTTCAATATTTTGTCTACAGGCCTAAAAGTTATTATATAATTTTTAAAAACTATTATTTCAAATAATGATGAATTGAACATGCATAGAGATAATCATAGTATATATAAGAAATATCAAATTAAATTTAAAATTCATTCATAATTTAATCTTTTACAATTTTTTCATAATAAATGAGATGGTTTCAACATACAACCAATTACTCATTATCATTGTAATAATAAAAGAACATACTTTTGACCAGTCTATTTGTTGATATATACTTTTATATATATATATTTTTTTTTATTAATATTATATATTTTTGATAACTGCCAAGATAATTTTTTACTTAATTTTTTTCTGGACTATGCTTAATGTCTACAAGTTGTTAATTTTATCATATAACAATAATAAACATTTGATATTATATACAATTATGATATAAATAGATAACTTACTCTTCCTATTACTTTTCCATCATCTCCAATAATCAACTCCTCTAAACCAAATACCAAAGGTGATGCATTCCCAAGATGAAAAATTCTAGAAGATGATCCTTGGGTAACTCGGAACTCGATAGTTTTAGCCATAAGCACATTAGTAATGATGAATAAAGATTTCTTGCCTTGTAATTCTAAAAAAAATGTTTTATAAGTCAAGGTTTATATTCATAAAAGCATTTTCAAAGTACTTATATTAAATATTTATCTACTACATAATCTGTTTGCAGATATAACTTTAATATCTAACTTTTAATAATAAAATCATCTATTTAAGACGAACAACTAACTACCTTTGTGTTTATCAATATCCAAATAAATGTTATTAATAAGATTCTTGTCTTTAGGAATAGTAGATCTTGTGAAGTTTACCATAATTACTCTAACTTTGTTTTTTATTGCCTCATCTTGCAAAGTAATCTGTAAAAAATATTCCAACGTATTACAATTTAATATAATCATATAGATAATTTATATTCTGAATTAAGCCTATTTTACTGTAGTTTTTATTTAGTATTGGTGTCGACATTAAAGGGGCGAACGAAGGTCAAAGGATATGAAATTTCAAACAAAATATTCCTTACCTTTACACTCTCATGGGGAAATTTAAATGACGCATCTTGAAAGTCACTCTCCTCTAACCAACTGACATAATGTGGGTCTGATTTAGCTTGGTTTATATTTTTCTTTAGTTCACCTAGTGGGGTGAACATTTTACCATTCGTTGGTTTATCGTTAGGAACAAACAAAGCTGAGACATTGTATAAATCGGCTTCAGTTATATGAGGAATGCACACGAGCTGGCTGCTACCGATCTCCGTTTCGATTTCTTCTCTGATGAAAGGCCACGCATCTTCAAGTTTCAATGATTTTAAATTTTCCAAACTTACATCCTTACGTATCTCGTGAGAATACAAAGATTTAACAACAACTTTTAGTTTCTTCGGCATATTTATTAGTATGCAGTAATCACGGAGCCGAATAACAAATTTAGCGTATATTCCCACCTACAAAAAGTAAAAAACTGATAAAATATAATTCGTTGAACCGTGAACGCTGAACGTCAAATGTGATTCATTGTGCCATTATACAAAAGAGAAGGCAAATTATATCTTATGTGTTAGAAGAAGAAAAAAAATTGTTTTTTAATTTATTTAATGTGACTTGGCTACAAAGTCTTTGGTCAAAAGAAGATAAAACAACATTCAGAGTTACCAGTAATTGCTTTCTAATATCCCAATTTTGAATATTCTCACTTTTATTATCTCGTTCATCAAAAATAGTTCTTAACATAATAACAATTAATAAATAGTGGTCTGATGGAACTCTTTTAAATAATTGACTTATTTAATATTATTAAATAAATGTTACCTTCATTATTTTTCCTTTATGTAATTAATAGCTATTTACAATGCATTCATCAAATATAATTACAAATTGTGTAAAAATTAAGAAATATATTTTGATTAATTCTTTACGGATATTTTCATATTTAAAAAATGTAATTTAATTATTTATTTTAAATTTTAATGCAGTAGATATTTTGAATAAATAAGTATAACATAATTTGATACTTAAATAAGTATGGTAGTCAAATTATGCAAATCAATTAACCTTAATATTAATCTTTAATTTATATATTAATCAATTATATAATATTTAATCATTTATATAAGAAATAATAATTAATTATTATACAAAACTTGCTGAAAAATAAGGAGAATAACTACATGTACATATCATTTTGCCCAAACTTATCATGCAAGGATCACGTTCTAGTCACGACTATTTCAAGAGCACTTCATTTTTTACTGCTATTAGTCATTTATGAAGATTCCTGAAACTCAATGTTGACTTTTATAAAACAAAAAACATTACACTAAAAATGTTAAACACCTTTTTATTTATTTAGAACAATGATAAATAACTACTTATTGATTATTCATCATGTCATTGAGAATCCCTAGTAGGATCATTATTCAAGATAATGTATTCAATATTTAACACGAAAAATACTTTAAAAAACCCCAATAATCTTTTAAAACATCAGTGCAGCACGCAAACTAAGCGCAATAATGTCGTCGAGTTGCACAAACCAGCTAGTCTTATAATTACATCACTGCAGTAATCCATGGTGCACACAAGTTCTTGTGTATTTTAAAGTATGTCAGTTTCAAGACCATATTATGTTATAATTGCGTCATAATATTTTTAGTTTTAACAATAGAAATGTTGAAAATGAAAAGTTTAATGTTAATACTTTATTTATTTAAAAGCTTTAATTATTAAATCATTATACGTTTAAAATTACAATGAGTGTATTAAATTTGCAAAGTATTTGTTATTGAGTTTAGTGATTTTTTAATTGAATGTAGTAATAAAATTTTATTATATCATATCTTTACATGACATCTTATCATAACAAAATCCTGCTTAAAATCTCAGGTATATATCACCTTAACATTAAAATAACAAATTTTTAATACATATAGCATTATTTCAAAATACTAAAGTCCACATTTATACTTTATTATTGCATCATTATTATAAAAGCCAAGCTTGTTTTCACATGAAGATTTTTTTCCATGTAAAACTATATAATATAATATTTGTGCTTCAATCAAATTACCTATAACAGTACTATTTGCTTGAAAAATAAATCAAGTTTTAAAACTTTGGTCATTCTTTCAACTGCATTAGAGCTCATTACTTTTTTGCAGGTGTTGTTGATTGGAATACAGATGATGCTGACATAAGATTTTCAATGTATTGACCTAACACTTGATTTTCAGAACGCAATTTCAAATTTTCTTCTTTAACAGAATCCACTCTTTGAGACAAATCTGAAAAAATATAAATTTTTATATATAGCCCTTTAGTTCTCATTATCTCAACACAGATGAATAAATAATTAGTAGGAATCTGACGATAATGTTTTCTTGCTTTGACTGTAACTTGAAAAAATAATTTAAAAGAATGAAAACAAATGAAAAATAATTATAGTTCAAATTTTCCATTTCACTTGGTATATTGATACTAAAGAGATCAGTTAATAGATTTTTTTTTAAATTCTAAGAATTGTAGGAGTTTAGGATTTAGATATATATCTTTACCATCCAAAGTATTTTGTAACTCTAAAACTTGGGCAATGAGACGAGCCTTTTCTTCGTGTTCGTCTATTCCAGAGTCAGGTTCAAAACTCGGTGGACCATTTAAGCCCGGGCTTGAAGATCCCGTGTATGAGCTTGGTAAGGAGTCCATGGACCTCCCGTGATCCAAACGATTGTTATCTACTTCTTCACTGATAATTACTTGAGGGTCATCATCAGCTAATGGTATATTGTCGTCTCGTTGAATTATCGACGACATCCTTTTTGCTTAAATACCTGTGGCCTCCACTTAAGAATAATATAAATTAAATATGTTTACATGCAGGGTCAGTTATATAAAAAATAGATTTAGAACGCATATATACAAACTATAAACAAATCAATACAATTATTTGTCGTTAATTTTTTTTCGCATAAACTTCGCCCAGAGGTAGGCTAAAGACTTCTGCCCATATCCCTTAGTCTACATAAATACAAGTTAAAATGATAATTCACAATGTTGAGTTTGGCCTTTTATTTATATTGTAAAATGTACCTAACACTAAAAATTAATAAGAAATTATAACTACATTTGGCATGTTTACTCAAGTATTACAATTTCATTAAACATACTAGTCCAGCCATCCCCAACCTGTTTTAGTCATGGATCTCTGGAAATTCAAGAACAGTTTTTAAGGACCTCTTAATAAAATAAACAGCAAAAAACAAGATAAAGTATTTATTTTAGTTATTATTAGGATCCAGAGATGCCACCGCGGATCCCCATACAATATAATTACATATACTCGTGCACCACAGGTTCGGAAACACTTTACTGTACTAAAAAACACTATGGAAATTAATAATTATCGTATCTTAATAATGTTTAGGAACTCTTTTCATATTAGCTTACACCTGCTGGCTGCTAGTCGTTACCATTTATCACTCGTCAAGGTCAAAGTAATTTTTTTTGTAAATTTCTATTTTATGTTGTAGTTTTAGAGTTTACTCACGACGCGATATTCTTCCGTGGCCGCCGCATTGGCGGGCCCCCAGTCTCTAGAGAACCCAGATATGTATCTAAAAAATGAATTCAAATTTCACGACGCGGTTAGCGCCCGCGGTGTCTGCGGTCGTTCACGGCGGGCAAATTATACTTGCGGGCTCGGTACTGCAGCCGCGGCGGCTTACACCCGCGAAAATAAATTTGAAGACATTTTAATTATTTGTATTTAAAATTAAACAATAGCTGACGTTTATAGTAGGCAATTTTTGTCAATTTAATTTGCCAGATATGTACCTATTTTTAATAAACTAATTTCAATAACATCATTAGGTTATGATAAGTTTATTTAATTATAAAAAGATTATTAAATTTTTAATTTATTACTTTTATATACTTCAATTTATTTTAATCTATATACCTACATATATAAAAATGAATCTTCAAAATGTATGGTACTTTTGAATGGCTGCATTAAACTTGATAATTCTTTTAGCATTGTGTTGGTTATAATAAAGATTAGATTTGTGCGAATAAAAATGTAAATATGTAATATTAAACTGCTGAATCGATTTAAATGAATTTTTGTGTATGTGTCGATACTCACAACCGCGACAAGCGCGCGAGAAATCCGCGTCATGAATTTTTGTTATAGCGGATAAGTTTAAATTAAAAGGAGCTTTAATTTGAAAATTATAATTGATTAAATCTATATATAACAGCAAAAATGACACTTATTTAATTATTAATGTTTTTCATATCAATCTTCATGTATTGTTTTGTATCGCTGCACATGCTTGTATCTGTAATACTGGAATGAGAAACATTTTTATGTGTATTTATGGTCTGATGGGCTATAACGGTACAGCGTAATTCCCGTATTTGCGCAGCGATGGCCAATTGGGCAGCTCCTTTTGCCAATACTTCATCGCGAAGTTTTTCACGTTCTGTTCTGAAATTTGTATTTATTAATTTCATAGGATTTACTAACTAATCATATTGATTTTATGCCTACTTTAATTGAAAAATTTTAAAATAAATTTATCAATAAAAATTTAAACAGATTTCTCGTTAATTTTACACTACATAATTTATGTGTAGTATATAATATCTTTAATAGCTTACTTTAAATGAGCAATAACTCCAGGTTGCCAAGCAGAATAATCACTTAGCTTTGCCAGTCCTTGATTTATCTGACTCCACTGGTGTTCAGATCTTGCTTCTAATTTAGCAATGCGGTCATCATAGATTTCTGAAATAATGTATATTTAAAATCCTATTAAATATACAATCCAATGATGTTGATACATTATCATAATCTGGATGCTCTTATAAATAATTATTGATGACCGTATTAATTATGTAACCAAGAGTTAATTATCAAAAATGTATACCTATCAGTTCTCTATCAGATTCAGATGTAGCACCAACTTGCTGCATCCACAAGATATTTTTTTCATGAAGAAGAGCCTCAACCTCTGATTGCTTGTTGGCTAGATCCCTACGAAGCTAAAAGAAATCAAATATATGAACACTGTCTATTCCTTTTAAATAATTTTAAAAGTAAACTTACTCTAGCATTTGTGTGTTTCATTTGAACAAGAGTTTTAGCCATATCTTGTCTTTTATCTTCAACTTCAGCAAAGACTGAGTTTCCTTTACTGGCTAAAATAATAAATTATATATCAGAGTTCATACATTATATAAGAAGCATAATAAAATATAGGACTTTATTACCATGGGGCTCAAAATCTACAATTTGAATTTGACTTAATGTTGCTTTAGCTGCTGTCAGCTCGGCCAAGGCAATCGCTTCTTGTTCTTTAACTTCATTAATTTCTTCCCTATGTATATTAGCAGACACACGTAGTTTACTAATATCTAAAACTAATTCTTCGACCTTTATTTGCCACATAACAATCTCAGCTTTTGCTTCCTCGAGAGCTGCTTTTGCTGAATCTGTATCAGACGTAGCAGAGCACAATTGATTTCGAATTTCATCAACTACCTTATTGTCACATTCAAGAATTTCATCTTCTACTACCAGTTTTTCCTCCCTGAGTTGTGAATTTTCTTCTTTCAAGTGATTAATTTCAATAACATTTTGTAGAGTTATTTCTTCACATTCACTTCTTAATGAAGTTAATCTTTCTTGTAGCATCGTAAGGCGAGATATAAGTTCATTCTTACGTTTATCTTCCTCTAATTGTAATGTTTCTAGATCAAAATTCAATTGGCTTTCTGTACTGAGGGCGGTCTGTAAACTTCTCTTAATATCAGCCAGTTCCTGTTTTTTTTGGTGTAAATTATAAGAAACATTGTCGTATTGTTTTTTAAGATCGATGTAACGTTCGTATAGTGTACCATCTGATAAATCTTCCGACGTTTTATCAGATAGTGAGAAATCCATTTATTAAAATGAATACCTACAATATATATCTGTTATAATAGGCACAAAATTTTATTAGTAATACTTAGCAGTGTGTTATAAAGCGTTACTGGTACAAAATTAATGGTCAAGAATTTTAAAGGTTTAACTGACACTAATATTCAAATATAAAACTACTTTTATCATATTTCATTTAAGTTTGTAAATTGTCATCCACCATTTATGACAATAAACTCAGAGGTTATCTATATTATGTATCATTGTAAAAGTTAAGATATAAAAAATTTTTAAGCATAAAAAGCAAGAAATAAGCGAAAATGTCTGTCGTTTTTCGGAAATCTTTAGATTTAATGACAACTACTAAATGGATAATATGGAGAGGTTAGCTTTTTATTTAGAACTGTTATAATAAATCATGCATATTATATACTTTTTGTAGGATATGGATTTAATTGAGAAATAATTTTTAATTGAACTTTACAGAACTGCGTGTTTGTATGTCGACATTACCTGATAAAGCTGAGGATATAAATGTAGTAGTTGAAAGGCCTCCCATTGGGCGAAGACCGCGCGTACAAAATCCAATGCTTGAATACAGACACATATACCCGGAATTCTTGCCTGATCCCAAGCCAAATTGGCGTAACAGTCTACGAGAAAAACTTGAAAGAGCTGATATGCTTAAAAGGAGAAGCCAGATTGATATACCAGAGTTCTATGTTGGTAAGTTTAAACCTACTTTATAAATAGAATTTTATATGTAAATGTGATATGAATTTTATACACATCAATTATTTAAACAATTTCAGGCTCAATATTAGCAGTGACTATATCAGATCAACATGCCCAAGGCAAAACAAACAGATTTGTAGGCATATGCATAGAAAGGAAAGGTTGTGGGTTACGAGCTGAATTCATCTTAAGAAATGTCGTTGATCATCAAGGTGTCGAGGTTATTATTTATTAATTGAATTTTTTTGTTTTACTACAGCTACAAGGAAACACATATTTTATTTAAAATAATTACAAAATTAACTATGTTTAACAATTGCATATGAGTTAATTATTATAGTTATTGTTGTGTTATTAACTAATTTAAACTCTCAATATTTTCTTTGTAGGTACGCTATGAACTATATGACCCAACAATACAGGCTATTCAAGTGCTACGTCTAGAGAAGAGACTAGATGATAAGTTATATTATTTAAGAGATGCTCTGCCAGAATACAGTAAATTTCCTTTTGATATGGATCCAGAAATATTACCAGAAGGCACAAAAGTACCAGTCAATCCTATCCAAGTATGTAACATTAATAAATCCATTGAAATTAAAATTTATATTTTTATTAATGTGTGATGCATACATTTAAATAAAATATGGGTTGGATTGAAATTTTTACTATAGTTACGTTAAACAACAAGCAGGTGGGTCATCAATATGGGAAGAGAACACCACCACCCATTGACAACCTCGTTGCAGTCTACGCATTGGTTGTGTTACGCCACTTAAGCGGCATTTTTAAGAGCCTCCGACATCCTCACTCACTCTGCGAAACACAGTACAAGTACCGTTTCGCGTTGATTATTCTGTGGTATCACTTCGGACGAGCCGGCCCAATTATTGCGTCCATATATCCTTCAGCATGGCTCTTCCACGGGAGAATAACAAAGGCTCAATTGTATGAAGCTAACAAACTAAAATGCTAAAATTCAATGTATATAACAATTAAAAAACAAATGCATGTTTATAAATTACAAAATATTTTTAGGTTCAACTAAAGCCGAAACCATGGCTTGAAAGATGGGAAAGGCAAGAACTTAAAGGTGTGTCCAACATTGAGGAGCATTTAAAAGAAAAAGATAGAGTAAGACGAGAATTAAGAAAGACTCCTTGGGAGAAATATGATCTTATGAAGCAGTATAGGTATGACCTATAATTAGAATCTAATAATCTATCCCATAACAATGAAAACATTTAATTTATAACCATTCAAATAAGTATTTAATTGATTTTTAGACTTTAATAACTTAATGGAAGAGACACTACGTTTACATTTCCATGTATAAAACCTTGACTGGCCATTACCAAATAAATCCTTTAAATTAATAATTTTTAATAACCTATAACTAGTCATACATTCTATTTATTACAGAAAAACTATTCCAATTGAAGAGCAAAATGAAGTATGGGGTGAAGTTTACAATCAACTACATCAAATGCAAATATCACGAAAGAAAACTGTACGAAAGCGTGTAAATGCAGCTCCAAAACCACAACTTGGATAAATTTTAAACACTCTAATATAATATCTATACTATTGTAGTGAAGTATATGCCTTAAATCACCAAATTTTTTTCACTTATATTACCTCTGTAGTTCATAAAATTGATATATTTTGAAATCCGAAAATAATGATTATCTTGTTGTGTGTACATTCATAACGCTAAAATGTTAAAGTGCGTCTACGCTACGCGAGCCGGGCACCGGATTTGCCTAGCGTGGACCAACTAACTTACCAGCCTCGAACGAGCGCGTTTATTTTTTTTATTCTATAGCAGAAAACGGCGCAGGTGGGTGTCTTATATGGTAAGAGAACACCGCTGCCCATGAACTACCGCGCCATATTCGTGCATTGGTTGTGTTGCCGGCTTTTACGCTGCTTAAGCGGCCCTTTTAAGGCCCTCTGATATCCTCACTCACTCTGCGAAACAAAGTACAAGTACCGTATCATGCTGAAAATTCTGTGAGCCCGTGGTGTCATGTCTATGTCCCTATCGTCATGGCCTATTTCCTTTTTTGCTGACTACCACTATAATTATCGTTGCAACAGCTGGAGCTGCTGCAATATTATTGTTATCCTTCGTTTACGCCAATAGCCGCTAGCATACTGCGCTACGTTTGAGATGAGTGCTCATTGGAGGATCGTTGTACGTCGATGAACCCAAGAACGGCGTGCTTCGCCCGTGTTCGTTTCGTCTAACGTAGACCCACTTTAACTAAGCGTAAGCTGTTGTACGTATTTCAAATCATATCAATATATTATATAATATAATTATATAAGTAAATAATATTTTATACTTTGTAAATTGTTTATAATTTACTTTTCCATTCATTACCTATATAAAAATAAATATAACTCTATTATTAATAGTTAACAATTATTAATAGTGCAATTTATACTATGATTGCCCATCAGAAAACTTTAAAATTTATATCCATTTCAACTAATCATGCATGGACGTGTTGAAATAAAATAAATTTGAAGTAGTTAAAGATCCAGTACTATGGTAGCGAACTATATTTAATTTTTTCATAAATAAATTATTTTAATGAATATATATAATAGAAATATATATTATTAAATATATAATATAAATATATACATATAAATTATATAAATTATTTTTTATAAATACTTGTAATAGTCTCTGGAATTTTTTTTAAAAGGTTATGAATATAAATTATTTTTTATAAATACTTGTAATAGTCTCTGGAATTTTTTTTAAAAGGTTATGAATTGGTAGATAATGAACTGTCAATAGACATTGACGTTACCGTTTGGCGTTTTCATTGGAAATAGGTTTTTGGAAATCCGTCGGAATCACTCGGAAGTAACTACTACTTAGCTACAATTCAAGTTTGTTAATTTAATTGTATATAAATTTGAAAAGTTTATGAGTGTTAATAACTTTAATTTGCAATTGTAAAACAAAACGTATTTCATGTCTTGTTGAAAAGTGTGGTGTTGTGTGTAACAGTGAATTTGACCAATAAATAGTGAATTGTGTCTCTGTTCATTGATTACTTCATTCTTGCACCTGTCGCCGGGTATGTTTCAGTATTTTTTTGTACATCTAGAAAATTATATTTCAACATTAATAAAACTATGTATTTATAGTATTAAAAAACATGTCAAAATATTTTACTCCAAAATAAAGAACTTAGTATTTTATAGCTTATTTGACTGCATTCAGTCAACCTTGATTTATTGATTGGCTTGTTTTTCCTGTTTTGAGGTCTGCATAATTATAATTGTTTTCATAATTGATATATTACTCATTTGCTGTTTGCATTCATAATCAGTGAGGTCCAATTATAATGTTTCTACTGGACATTTTTAATCAACACAAGGAAAAGAATAATTTAATTAATATAATCAACTGAAAAGCCAGTTTAATAAGAAGTGTCATAGGTATCATATTTTCATTGGCAGTTTTACATATATGAAACATATTTATATGCTTAATGTATTAATAATTATATCAGGGTGGTTTAATGGAAACTATATCTGATGTAAAAGTTTTATTTCTATCCTGTTTATGTTCAGAGCTCAATTCATCAATTTTAAAGTTCAAAAAACTACATTTTGCATCAAGGAAAATAAATTGTAACATCAAGTATGACAAACATAATGTATTACTATGTTAATTACTTAATAACAATGTTTACTGCAAACATAAATTAAACAATAGCCTTTTAGTTTTTTGAACATCAAAGATTTCTTTATACAGCTTTTTGATGTGTAAAGCAGATGCCTTATGGTGTTCTAATATAATATTATAGGATGTTTGATCTTCCTTTTTATTACAGCAGTTGAATAAGAATACCATTCTCTTAACTATTGGACTAAGTATATTCGACAGTGACTATCTTAATATATATAAATCTCGTGTCACAATGTTTGTCCTCAATGGAATCCTAAACCGCTTAACAGATTTCGTTCACATTTTCACGCAATATGCAGATTGGTCCAACTTGAGAGATAGGATAGCTTAGATCTTTAATTATAGTCACAATTTTATTTTATTGCAAAAATTGTCACAATTATCTGTTACTTCAAAATATTCTAACAGATGTCGATACTTTTCGACTGGATTGAGTAAGTAATCAATAGATGGCACTGCCATGGTAAACCGACAA
>DWCF01002051.1:0-26106 GCA_018230265.1 Delias oraia | reverse complement strand
GTACGTAAACGTAGAACTTAGTTTAAGAAAGAAGTAAATTTCTTACTGATTTACAATAACGCGTAAATGTGCAGCGCGTAGTGATACCACGAGCTCACAGAATACTCAGCAAGAAATTGTAGCTGTACTTGAAAAAGTACTTTTACTGTTTTGCATAGTAAGGATATCGAAGGCCCTTAAAGATGCGCTTAAGCGGTGTTGAAAGCCGACAACACATGCGCTGACAGTAGCTCGGTTGTCTATGGGCGGCGATGTTCTCTTACCATATAGGAGTCCCACAAATATTACAAGCAGTTAATATAAAAATCCAAAGTATGAGGTTCATAGAGAGATCATAGAGGTTTTGGAATATTAGAAAACTTATAGATATAAAAAATTAAATACACATACCTAAACAAAATTATACAAACTCATAGAATATTGATATACCTACCTATTTAGATAAGAGTTGCCCAAACTCAGTCTTGGTCTTGCATTTGTGAAGGACCATGACTGACTGTGTAATTTTACATGATAATATTGTAGGAAGTAGGTAAGTAAGTTATATGTAGAATAGGTAAGTGTTTCAAGTGTTTTGTAATCAAATATTTATATTAAATGTAAATATTTAGAAGTTAGCAGCGTTCAACAACCCGTCCTTCTGTAGGTGACTTCGTCGTTCCTATCATTAACCAACATTTATTTTTCCATTTTGACGCACCCACTGCGATAATTGTCATAATTTATAAGTGTATGTTACCTTCGAGTGATATTGAACGTGATCTGTAGGAATTTAATACTAAATTTTGGAAAATATGCTGGGTACCTCCTCGTTGTTTATCGTAGTTATTAGGTACACCGTTGTAAAAAGGCGGTTTTTTAGTGATTGATCATACATTAATTGGCGAGAAAACTCAATAAGCGAAAGTAATAGTTTATTAGGAGTCTTTTAAGCTCCCAAAATTTGTATTAAAGAGAAACAGAAACCTCTGTAAGACATTCGTTTTTCCCTCATGGAAGTAATTGAGACTGCTACTTATCTATCCACCAGTATTTCTTAACCTACATCTATGCGACAGTCGAGCTTTATTTTTTACTGGTGGTGAAAAGGTAGCTGTTCTTGAAGCGATGCTTCTACTGTATTTCGCGGAGTGAATGAGGATATCGGAGGTCCTTAAAAATGCCACTTAAGTAGCGTAAAGAGCCGGCAACACAAACAATGCGGACTGTGACGCGGTTGTCTATTGGCGGCAGTGTTCGTTTACCATAGAGGAGACCTACTTGCTCCGTTCTCCGCTATAGAATAAAACTATAGCGCCTAAGTCCGCGCATTGGTTGTGTTGCCCACTTTTTACGCCACTCAAGTGTAATTTTTAAGGGTCTCCGATATCCTCACTCACTCTGCGAAACATAGTACAAGTACCTTACTCAATCTGTCGTGCATGAAAAGTCCTAGATCTGTTTCCCGGATAGTAAAATATTAATTATTTAAGAAATCGTATTGTATAAAGTTTAAACATTATATTATGTATATGTACTTTGTTAGCAGTAACAACTTAATCTTTATTACACTATTTGCCTTATGGGATATTATTGACCAAAATTATGGTAAATCTTCGAAAAAGGTTCAATTTAGTAACATGTTCTAAGAATTGGTCGGGCTGGCCGTGCGTTGTATGGAAATATTTTAAGATACGAGCGAGCCGAAGTTTGTTTAGCGATAAACGGTACGGCGGATGCTCTGTTTACACATCATATACATGTATAGTTCAGGTTTAATATATTATGCCAAGATATACCCAACAAAGAGATGTTGTTTTCTATACTATGTAATGACGCAGATCGCAATAGGGGCCTATTAAAGATTTTAGATATTGTATAGGTAGGAACAATACCCACATATTATAACCCTATCTATGTTTTGGCGATTGATAATTATTATAGTTTCTAATAATTATTATTTTGAGGACCTCGTAGCTAAGTGGTTTAATAAGTCTACCATGAAGTAGTATCGGGTTCGAATCCCGGTCCGGACAATTATAAAATATAATTTGATTTATTATTTATTCGATCTCTGGAAGGGCTTGACAGTGGCCGGGCGAGTGTCTTAATACTGTAGCACCCGTGGGAGAGCCATGTTGCCGCACTAATTGGGCCGGTTCGTCCGAAGATACCACGGGCTAACAGAATACTCAGCGTGAAACGGTACTCTATCAATGTTCAATAGAATTTACATATATCTACCACATTCCCTAAAGAGTTTACGTTATTCCAGAGGTAATAAGGTACTTATTTTGTTTAAATTTATCATAGAAGGTTTTTCTTGATTTCATACTGTAAACCCCTCACTAGGTGATCTCATGACAATTTAACAACAATGTCTGTATCTAAGTATCTACCTATTTTATAGAGAATTTTAGCGATTGTAACAGAACCACATACAATTTAAAGCACTATTTTGTTTTGTATTCTATGTTATTCAGCACCAACTGAGCTTGACATAGTAAAATCATCGAAGTCCACAATAGTCCACATTAAGTTTGCCGTCGGCACGCAGTAGGTAGGTAAATGAATAATTTATAGATTCATGTGCACATACTAAGTGCTACTGACGTTTTGTTTTCTATTCTCAACCGGGCATATGTAGTTATGTAAATTATGCAAAATTTACAAATCCAAACCGTACCCGTACCTGCTCGTTCGTATCACTAACTTATTAACTAAATATAGAACGTGTAGGAAGCGAATTAGTTAAAATAGTAGCCTCGTAGCTAATTGGTTTAATAAGTGTACCATGAAGTGAGAGGTATCGAGTTCGAATCCCGGTCCGGATAATTATAATTTAATTTATAATTTATTCGGTCTCTGGAAGGGCTTGACAATAGCCGGGCGAATGCTTTAATAATTTCCCACGCGTTGGATAGCCATGTTAATGCATATGCGGACGCACTAATTGAGTCGGCTCGTCCGAAGTGATATCACGGGCTCACAGAATACTCAGCGTGAAATGATAGTTGTATTTGAAACACAGTAGAAGTACTGTGTTTCGTTGAGCGAGTGAGGATAAAAGAGAGTGAGATAAAAAGCCATCAACACAACAAGAGCGCGGACGTTGGCGCGGTGTTCTTTTACCATATAAAAGACCCACCTGCTCGGTTCTTCGCAATACCTACCATAAAAAACTGTTCATAAAAAAAAATAACGAAGATATAAACTTTTTCTAACTAGAATACATATTAATATATAATAACGATTTTAAATATTAAGGTTTATA
Organism: Delias oraia; assembly: GCA_018230265.1. Classification (NCBI taxonomy): domain Eukaryota; kingdom Metazoa; phylum Arthropoda; class Insecta; order Lepidoptera; family Pieridae; genus Delias; species Delias oraia. Next base: position 22,853 of record DWCF01002051.1, on the reverse strand, counting down.
AATATTGGTTTACCTTAATACTAAAAAACTTTGGATAAATATCAAAATGTAGTTTTATTAATTTCCCTTTCTCATCTATCTACTAAGAGAACTGTAAGTATCAGTAGGTACGTCCAAAATTTGTAAAGGTACTTTCAACAAGGACGGGTCGATGTTAAAATTGAATAAATTGAGATGTTTGTGAGATTATAACGAAATATATTTTTTATTTGAAAGGCCCATTTATGCCATTATGGATGTATTTATAAATTAGTATTTTTCCTCTTGTCTACGTATAAACTTTCCCAGACTCAAATCTTAGTGTTCTGTTTCGTTTTTGCAACAACAAATGTAAAGCAGCGAGAAAGTGACAGAATATTTAAGACATTGTTTCAAGTATAGCGTCTTAATGTTTGTAATTGGATTTGTGTCCTAGAAGCAATTAATTCCCAATTAACATCAATAAATGTCACGATAAATCGGCTTGTCCCAAGATGGCGGCCGTCACGTGACCGCGATGCGTTTTTAATTGCAATCATTCCGTGTTTTATGTTGTTTGCACACTTTCTATGTTTGCCCGGGCTCGTTTATTTATGGGTTTTTATGGTCGGTGGGAACGCTAGGGCATTAAGGCTTACGTGGGTACCAGGGAAACCATTATTTCTCGCCTTTCCTGATTAAAAGCTTATCCGGCCTAATATATTTTGTTACCTCATTATGTACGCAGTTTATTGGAAACGGCTTTCTTCTGTGGCGAGCTCGTTTATTCCATTATTTGTAGATTTAAACTATAAGGACATTTCAAAAACATCAAAACTTCAATAGGTAAAGATTAGCTAATTTATAATATTAATGTAATCTATATTATTTTTAAGCTTCACCAATACTAAAGAAATATTTGAAGGAATTATTTCTTCAACCAAAAATAGGGAACAAAACAGCAACTGTCTGCAGGTACCTACTTCATTTTAAGAGAAGTTTTTTTTAAGAACTTCCTCGTTCTATTTCTTTATAAAATATTATAATAAGTCACTAAGTTCACATTATAAAGGCAAAAATATTGAATTTATAAGGTTCTACAATTACTACTACACAGTACACATATATAGGCTTAGAAACCAATACTTAATCTACTTAGGGCTGAATACTTGCTGAGTATTAACAACTGCCGTGTTTGCACATTGGCAAACTTGTTTTACATAAATTGTGGATTCGCCCCGTTTAAGTCTCAACTTCGAAGGTAAACGCCGTATAGTGTGTTAAGTGAGAATTCTTGAACTGTTCAGTATGCCTACGTACTTACAATTAATTACTAAAATGGTTTAGGTAAGTATTGACTGAGATTTAATGTATGAACTTTAATGCGCTTTGTAGCTCATTTGTAGCACTTTTCCTTACAATTGTCTCTAACGTAGTGTTTGTAACTGAATATAATAATTTATTACGAATTCGTTCTATTGAACTCAGTGACAATATTTCGGGAACTCAGATACGTTTTGAATGGAACCTGTAAAAATATCTAAATTCTTGTACTTCGACGTAACTAAATTAAAAAAACCTAAAATGGATACAATTACTTTTTATAACCAATTTGAATTACATATGTACATAATATATGAGATATATAATTTTTACACATATATTTCATTAAAATTTAATTGTATTTTCATAATTATACTTAGATTAAATCTTTTTCACCCGTGGGAGAGGCATGCGCAAGCATATGTGGACGCACTAATTGGACTGGTTCGTCCGAAGTGATATCACGGGCTACAGAATACTCAACGTGAAACGGTACTTGTACTGTGTTTCGCAAAGTGAGTGAGGATATCGGTGGCCTTTAAAAATTGTCGCTTACGCTAGCAACAGAACCAATGTGCAGAATGTGGCGCGGTTGGCCATAGGCGGCGGTGTTCTCTTACCATATAGGAGACCCACCTGCTCCGTTATCCGCTTAATATAAAAAAACTTCAAAAGAATATTTTTCGAGTTAAGATCAATTCTTATTCATTTTAGTTATATAAATACTAACGCCTTCTTACTTGGCTTATCCACAAATCAAAAGCTCCACACCGCTCGAACGTTTCCGCCAATAAAGCTCACATAATAGACGTCGAATGTACCGGTGCATAAAATGATCCCGCGGGCGCGGCCCAAGCCCCAACGATCTTCTCGATATTAGCACCGCAGGCAATCCAGGCCTATAAATAAAAAATATTACTGTAGGGCGCTGCATATAAATATATAATGATTTTTTCTTCTGAATGGATCATCCCATCCTTTGTAGTTTTATGAGATTTCGTTCGTAATGAAAATGGCTCTTTTGGTATGGAAGGAGCATGTTTCTACAGATTATACAGATCATTCTATCTACAGATATTATTCGCCATTTAATATACCTTCTTGATTTAAAATGGCTCCTTTTTTATGTTATCATGGTTTTAATAGTTTGTTTTAATACCCATATGCATTCGCTGCAATTAACATTTCTATTTATTTTTGATAAATAATATTATGTACTCATATTGTAATGTAATGTTATGTCTGTAATATTATGATTTTAGATAAACGTAATTAAAATACAGATTCCAGCGTATGAAAAGCCTCTCTGTTTATTAAACTTAGCGAAAATCGGATCTGATGTTTTGTCTCGTTTTTGCGACGATGAACGCGCGGCAGCGAGAGAGTGACAGAATATTTAAAACATTTTCTCAAGTAAAGCAACGTTTATAAGAGAGGGCTATGGTATAATTTCAAATATAGTTTTTGGTTCTTTTTTAATGATTATAACTAATGTTGCCCAAATTCAGTCTTGGTCTTGCATTTGTGCAACATCAAGACCAAGACAGCCTAATTTTAGTAAGACTGACCGTTTAATACTTGAGCAAGAACAAGACTGAACCTGCATGACTCTTGCGTCTTTCAGTAATTTTTTTGTTTTTTTTTTGGAAGTGATTTTTAGAATTTCTCATCAAATGTTTAGACATTTATTAATCTGGTTGGTCTTTACTATGGCAATGCTAGTTCAAGCTCAAAATGTTCCTATTTTGTTAGGGTTTTCTAAGATCTGAAGTAAATTTTAACAAATAGCAAGACTTGCAAGACTCTTGACGCAAGACCAAGACTAAGACTCGGAGCACAATACCCAAGACCAAGACTGGCTAAGACTAATAAAACTAATAAGTAGTGTTGCCCAAATGCAAGACCAGATTTAGCCAGTCTTTGATCTTGGTCTACTTGATTTACTAAGTCCTGCAAAACGCAAGAGTCTTGCAGGCTTAGTCTCGTTCTTGCGTAAGTCTTGCAGGGTCAGTCTTGGTTTTGCGTCTTGCAGAAGATAGGCGGTCTTGGTCTTGCATGTGCAGACTGACTGCCAGACTCTTGCGTCTGGCGTCTGAATTGGGGCAACATTACTTATAAGTAAACGTTTGCATATTATTAGGCAATTGTGCTCGTAAAAACGAAATATTGAATAAAACTTAGTGGCCCAGTTCTAGTGTTTTCGATAAAGCAGTGAATCGGATGCACTAGAAGCTATTTGCTTTAATGATTCGCAAACAATACGCGGATTCACTGCTTCCGGACTCTAACTTTGTTTGATCCTCCTCTATTTTACTAATATTTGCTTTTATATTATGTAGGATTAATATTTTATTTCTATATGAACAGAGTTTAGTAACATAAAACAAATACGATGTGATGATAATTATAATATCTTCACAATGTATTTCGAAAATATGAACATTATATACAAATTTAGTTATAAAATGAGTTCAAATTTAATTTCCAAGAAAAGTAAAGAATTAAACACCTATTATAAGATACACATAAGGTTAGCTGAACGGAAAAATACTTAAGAATGGGTTTCATAAGTATTTTTCCGTATACTGTGTATCTTAAGTAGCATTAAAGTCCACTAGAAGAGGAGAAAATTAATTTAAGTGTATTCATATACAAAAATAAAAAAAAGTGATATAATTCAATGAAATAATCAAATTATAATTTTTTAAATTAATTCGATATTTTTGAACCAATGATCAAAAACATCAAAATTTAGCAGGCCTCTTTTAGGAGGTACTAAAAAATACAAAAAAATTGAGAATATCTAAAATTGTAGTTCGCGATAACGAACCGTGATATCAATCATTCAGACCTCAAAGGTTATAAAATGTCTCAGTTGCTATTAAAAAGTTGGATAAGAAAAGTACCGTAGCCGAGCCGGCTGGCAGACAAGCCTGTGTCAACATTGAAGGAATTAGTCCAAATTATGTGCCACCCCCCGCGCCTCACTCCGCATACCAGGCTCCGAATCAATATTTGTTGTCCGTACTCTTCTGCCTTAATACAACACGCACTAAACCCACACAATACATTTTAACTAGAAATATATACTATAATCCAAGCGGTTAAAGATCAAATTCCTATAGTAAATTCTTGACTCTAATAACGTTATGGAACGCTCAGCTCAAGACTCATCCCCGTTACTGCCATCTCTTTACACGCAATGTTGTCTCTTTCTAACTAAATTTTCCGCGGGATACGTGGAGCCGTTTGTATGAAACTGGCCAAAAAAGCCTCTTACGAGAATTTTGTATTCAACTCGAGTTACAAAACGTAGGTACTCAAATAAATATTATTTTTTAAAATATTTTAAAAAATTATTATAAATGTTACAAGTTTTAAATGCGTCAATTATAAAATACTTATATTTTAATGCATTCAATCGGTTTCTCGCAAGTAAAATTACCTACTGAATTATATTGTTAGATACAGAAAAAATTTGGAATAGCAATACATGGTACACGCTATTATTAAGTACGTACCTAATAAATTATATTGAGTTTTAATTTCTAATATGTTGAATTTGCTCGTATCCTCAACTTCAAACAATCAGCGAAAAAGTCGACCTTAATTGAAATGACTTGGAAAGAGGACTCCATAACCACTCTCAACTTTCTCTAAGTTCTTCTCAGTCTCAAATATGTCGTATGTCAATTAATAAAAACTTGTTGGCCATTGAATATTCATAAAGAACTGTTAATTGCACAAGGCAAATAGAGAGAGCGACTCTACGGTTTCGACTTCCAAGTAAGCCTCCCTCTACTTTCCCCCTCGCAAAAGACCAACCCTGAAGCACACATACACGGTACTCACACATGCAACCGCAGCGCGCGCATCCAGGAAAACTACAACCTTTTCCGTTCGAATTGTGTATCAGATCGGGAAAATGTATATGGAAAATCATTACATACTCCAATCCGAACTAAAAAATATAGAACTAAATGTTGTTTTACATTAATTTCTTCAATTCTTTATTTGTGTGAAGGTGGAAGACTTATTTTAAATTCATTATAAATATTGATTAAGAGCATGCGCTTTCATTAGCGATCCTTAATTTGCCTTTATTATAAATAAATGCCATTATTAATTAAAACACGGTTGTAAATTTAATCAGAGACAACGTCAAGAAGCAACGTAGACATCTTGAAGACAGTCAGTCAGTTTTATCTGATGAGTTGCGGATACTGTCAACGCGTGTCCGTGTGCGCATCTATTTACAGAACAAGTAAATATGTATTCGCGTTTGTGGAGGCTGCATTAATAATTCAATTGGTCGCTCGTCCACTCAGGTAGCGTTTAAACGATTTTTAACTCGCTGTTAACGGATTAATTGGAAAGAGCCGCCGAGCGGTATTCCAAAATACCGCTACGAAGTAGTTTAGTTTCATTGGCTCTATCTGATATGTTGCTTTAAGCAATCCTAACCTAACGGATACCTTAATCTGAGGAATTAATTTTTCATTGAAATTCATTAATCTTATTAATTTTAAATAAACGTTGTGTGTACGGTTTTGTGTAACATACCAACAAATTCGTTTTTGATGTTACAATATTAAATTACGACATATTTTTACGCTGTATGCAGGAAACCATTTTTGATATTCATAATAAGGAATTAATCATGTGTACCTATCGGCGATTATTTGTTATTTAGTATTTCATAGTTGTTACTCCAAATTATTTATAATATATATATATATATAATATATACTGTATAATTAAAATTAATATTTCTTGCTATATAATATATAGGTAAAATATATTCGTTACTTGGATACATATATCTAAAATAAGAAAGGTCCTTTTATAGGCGATAACGGCTACGGTGCTTAAGCATGCTTTTTTTTATTTTATAGTGCAAACGGAGCAGGTGGGTGTCCTATAATAAGGTATGAGAACACCGTCGCGCATGAACAACCGCGCCATAGTCCGCGCATTGTTGTGTTGCCGGCTTTTTACGCCACTTAAGCGGCACTTTTAAGGGCCTCCGATATCCTCACTCACTCAGCGAAACACAGTACAGGTACCGTTTCACATTGAGTATTCTGTGAGCCCGTGGTATCACTTCTGATGAGCCGGCCCAATTAGTGCGTCCGCATATGCTTCAGCATGGCTCTTCCATCGGTGTGTAAGACACTCGCCCGTCCACTGTCAAATCTCTTCAGATACCAAAAAAAATATAAAATTATAATTTATAATTGTCCGGCTTGGAATTCGAACCCGATACCTCTTGTTTCATGGTTCCCTTTTAAAACCATTAAGCTACGAGACTTATCCATAGAATCCATATATATCATCCATAGAAGTGAAATTTGTCTTGACAGTCACTAAGAGGAGACAAAATCCATAGGTAGTTAAAATTATTAGCGACTAATAAAAGTTATGCAAGAACATCGGGAACATGTAAAAGCCAGTTGATTGGGGTCACACAGAGAGACAAACAAGCCGGCTCGCGGCTCCGTTTCTTTGCCAAACACCAATATTTGGGGACCAAGCTCACAACGATTAGTCAGCGCTTTTTCTTTTCATCGCAAACGTTTGATTTATGTATCTATCTTAATTATTGAGTGTACTTGGCGAACACTGGAATATGTGTCTTTAACTAACGTCTTAATTCATCAGCAAATATGACAAAAATGTTATGTTATAGGTAGGTACGGATAAAGATAGTTTATAATAAAGTTTATAATATCTACACGGGTCATATTATAAGATTAGAAAATTTATAATATCAATTATGGATTGATAAAGATGAAGAATCGTACCTACGTTAAAATTTGCCATGAAGTTTTCATCAATCTGTGACAAACACTATGGATCCGGGGATTCATTCAAATCATAGCAATTAAAAGACGCATTAGGAGGCATTATACTGATTTCTCGCAAAGCCCTAAGTATACGGGGTAGGTGAAGTTAGAGTTGAGCGCCCCTGTATCTTTGTTGAAATATTTGCTATGTCAGCGGGTGACTATCACGTAAAGCTTCCAGACACGTGTGGGAGCAACGCCAAAAACGCGGCAGCACATCATCGACCTGTAATCATTACTAGTAGCTAGGTATAGAAAAGAGTTACACGCATTAATGTTATAATATGTAACAATATAAATATTTTTCTTTAATGTAAAATATAACTTTAAAAAATCTATTTGTGTTAGTCTGTAGGTGTCAATAGTTTTTTTTTACGCAAACATTAGCGATCGAGCCTGGCTCATCAAGGACAAGTGTTCCGCCGCCCATGGACACTCCTGGCCCTTGCAAGGCCTCGGCCTTATTTAAAGGTCCCCAAGTCGTATTGGTTTGGATTAGTTTGGAAATTCCAGATGAAACTGATTCCACAGAATTTTAAGTTTTGTAACGATCTTTTTAAGTCTATACTTTGCATTCCTTGAAAATAACTAACATACAAATAATGTTAAAATTATTAAATACATGTGGTTATTGCTTTAATAGTTTCTTTTAATTATTTTTATAGTTCATTATACTATACCGAGTTTAGTGAGAAAATTAAAGGCTTTATTTTCAACAGTGAAAAGAGTCGCTCATAACCAGTCCGGTATGGAAAAGCCTTATTCTTTATGTTAGGTGCCAGTTGATTGTTGATACAGCAAATTTGTTCTACGTCTCTCGACGTGTGGATTAGCCTGTTTTTCTTCTAGAGATAACTGTTTTATCTTACTGAATAATAATTGCATGTGTACATTGCAAATCTATGTCATTGTGAAACATGTGAATCATAAGACGAACACATTAAGAAGCTGAATTTCAAGAATAAATATGTTGAAAACTCATATTTCATTATAAATTTCCTTTATTTATGCTCTGCTAACAAAATATATAAACATATTAATTTATAATATCGATACTAATACTAGAAAGAAAATATAATTATTTTAAATTAGTTAGCAATGAATTATTTAAAAATTCTCTCTCTAAAAATGCTGTTTTAAGTCACATTTTAAAGCTCTTATAATATTTATTAGTAAAATTGTTTTTTTATTTGTAGGGTAGCTAAAATGTTAAATGATTTGTGGTAAAAGGCCTGAATTGAATAATACGTACGCAAAAGGTAAAATCAAAATGGGCAACAATTTTATAGGGCGACATGTATTTAATACGATGACAATATGAAACGTGATATTATATTATGAACCTAACTGTAGAAATACTCAAATTTATATTGTTTTGTGAGATTTTAATCAAAGTAGATGAAACAATTATGAACATGAAGATACAAATGGCTATAAATCTTTCAGAAAAAAAACACAGGAAATTGATATCGTTTGCGATTTCTTTGAACTTAAATAAACTGGAAATATGCGACATGTTTGGCGTAACTATGCGGTAAGGTTTTAATTATACATTAGAACAGATATTTGAAAATCATTATACGTGGAACAAGCTCGTAAAATAGTTTTATAAGACTTGGCCTCGTTGTACATCCAAGATGGCCGCCGTCTTATCGCCCGCCATGTTTGCGGAGGTCGTGCCTGCGCAAGAGTTTATTTTATGTGGACCTGTTTTAAAAAGGTCAGAATGTAAATGAGGACATTAGGATTATATTGCTTGAGTAATTAAACGTTTTTTTATTGCACTGTCTATACTATTTTGATGCCAATATATTTCTATTTTCATGATTCGAACCTTTTCAATTTATACCAGTACCTAGTAATTCTTGAAAAATTGTATTATTCGTATTATATCCATATGTATACGGCGAGGGTTATAAAATTTTAATAAATCTCCTATGCGTCTATTATATGGTATTTTTGGCCAGATAGACCAGCCATCAGCACTGATTCATTCGGTTATTTTAAAGACCTACCCTATAGTTAGTTTATCAATTAAACGTTTAAAAAAATATTTAATAGTTTTTTGACAGTTTTTACTGATTGTGGCGGCCTTTTTTCTGTATCGTACAAAGGAAATCGTAAAAACATCTAATTTATAAAGCTATTATTGCGATTGAGGGCTTTATGTTTGAGAAAGAGTTGCCAACTTATATGCCATTTTAATACTGTTATCATGATAATTAAATCAACATTTATTGAGAATATAGTAATGTATTGTAATGCCATAGAAATTAACCTTTAAGTAAATTTTGACCCGTTTTCATCAGCCTCGCGTGATCGCTCATCCATTTTCTTGTCTTAACCGTCGTTTAGATATCAAACAAGACACGTTAGACGCCCATATACAAGAATACTTAACAAATCATTGAGAATACTAATAAGACTATATATATACCTTTTACTGAGAGTTATGCTTTTAAACAAAATGTATATAAAAGCTACGTAGTGTATCTAAGGAGGTAGTTTAAATAGTAGAATCTAGAATTTCCCGCACTACTTGCATTGTAAAAAGACCCAGTGACCCACTTATCTTTGAATCTTTAAAAAGTAATTAAAACCCATTGAAATAAGAGGTGTGTTGGGCCAGCTAAATATATGCTCAACATACAAACACACAATTTATGTACCCAGCGTACACACACCGCTTGCACAGAAAATATTTGGTAACTCAGCCAATGTAATCCAAGAGTTTGCCTTGATATACTAAATACACATATTTATGAACGGTTTATTTTGGGGTATTAATGAAGTTGACAAAGATTTTACAATCATTAATTATAAATTAATCACTGTAAATAATTATAATGGCTCTACATTACATATAGTATAGCGGACAACGGAGCAGGTGGGTCTCCTATATGGTAAGAGATTACCGCCGACCATGGACAACCGTGCTTCAGTCCGAGCATTGGTAATGTTGCCGGCTTTTTACGCCAATTAAAACGCATTTTTAAAGGTATCCGATATCCCCACTCACAAGTATCGTTTCATGATGAGAATTTTGTGAGCCCGTGGTATCACTTCGGACGAGCTGCCCTATTCAGTTCGTCCGCATTTGCTTCAGCATGGCTCTTCAACAGGAGCGACAGTATTAACACACTCACCCGGCCACTGTCAAGCCCTTCCAGAGATCGAGTAATTTTTATAAATTATAATATTGCCCGGACCGGGATTCGCACCCGATACCTGTCGCATCATGGTAGACCTATTAAACCATTTAGCTACGAGGCTCTCAATATTTATCTATATTAGTATGAAATGGCGACATCTTCAATTTACGCTTTAGTTCATATTATCTAAGATAAGTTGAATAAGCTCTATGTTCGTTGATGTTAATGTTGGATGTCATTACTAGTAATTTATTTATTAATATTGTAAACTACTTACGAAAAAGATTCATTACCGCATATAAAGAACTGAAATATAATATGTGTACAATAATATTTATTAAATTAATTAAACAAAATAACTTTTAACATCTGAAACTGTTCTTGAAATGTTGCCAAAACGTCGACTGTAATATTGATTAATTAATTTGTCTGAATATACATCGTTTGAGTATGATCTACTTAAAAAAGTTAGCAAATTCGATGCTATTTTATATTATTTATCTTCCACCATTGAAGGTTATATTATATTAACTGCAAAGAAAGAATTGCGTCAGAGAATTCTATTTTCGTGTTTTTTCTTATGTAGTCGCGAAGTAGTTATGTACATAATAATGATAGCGTATATACGCAGTAAATAAAACTTATGCTCGCAGTGATAAGCTTGTTGACAGTCTCGCTTGTTTCAGACAAATTGAAACTTTTCTGAAGTAAAAATAAACAGTATTTGGTAGTACTTACTGGGTTTATATTTACACAGTAGAATATATTTTTTATACCTGTGGTATCTTATGTTTGGAGGTTATGCTGAAGAATTTTTCCAACTATTTAAACATGTTCAAAGGGATACAGATTATAACCATGATTAAACTTTGGAACTAAAGACATACATATAGACAGAACACAAAATATATCTAAGCATCTACAGGTACCTACTATGATTGCAAAATCAGGTTGAGACCAGCGACCACGATGTCCAGCAATCGCAAGTGTGAATGTCAATTATGTCAAAGCGCAGTTGAAAAACATTTTCAATATTGACAGTGTAAAGTTGACCGTGACCTTTCCCAGGTTCAGCATTTGATAACTAGAGTTAATATTGGCACCGTACACCACTCTGTTTGACAAACGCTCAACTCTATCAATATATAAACATAATATTTATATTTGCCGCTTTTCGTTGCCACTTGTGTAATTTGTCACTGGAACTGATAATTTTCGGGGTTTGCAGTGTAATTTAAAAACACACAGAGTCACTGTAGGCATGGTTTTAAAATACATTCCATTCTCTAAAGTAAAATATTAATCATCGATAGATTATTAGAAATTTTAGCATTATAACAAGATGGCGACCAATCTCCCGCGACAGCTCAAACCAAGGTTTACACAGCAGACGCCCTTGCGCTAGTCGCAGTTAAAGTTATAAATACTCGGCGAGCCCTTCTGCCCATGTTAAGCTGTAAAGGCCACTCTGGCTAATAGCCATTACAATTTTTTTTATTTCTTTATGGTATAGTGGACAACGGAGCAGATGGGTCTCCAATATGGTAAGAGAACACCGCCCCCTATGGACAACCACGCTACAGTCCGCGCATTAAGCGACATTTTTACGGGCCTCCGACTCATTCGGTGAACCACAGCAGAAGCACCGTTTCAAATACAACTACCATTTCACGCCGAGTATTCTGTGAGCCGTGGGTATCACTTCGGACGAGCCCGCCCAATTAGCGCGTCAGCATATGCTTCTGCACTTCTCTCCCAAGGGTGCGACTTATAATTTAATAAAATGTGCGATTAAGTGCGAAATTATAATTTAATTTATAATTCCCGGACTGGGATTTAAATCCGATACATCTCGCTTCATGGCAGACTTATTAAACCACTTAGCTACAAGCTTCAAGGCTCTTAAATAAATAACTAAGTCTTTATATGGTTTAGAGAAACTACTATGCCTACTAACAACAACATACCGTTTAATACGAAGAATAAGGTTTTTGACTATATTTTATTTTCGCTTTCTTTGTTTTTTTCCACCACCATTTTATGAAACAATTTTCATGATATTATATTTATAGGTCATACATATTAGATCTGACATGTGGTTTATATTTTAAAAATTGGGCCACCCTTTAAAATTACTGAAGTTGAATTGAACCTTAATTACAAAGTTTTTACGAAATCAAAAGTAACTTTAATGCAAGTTAGCTAAAAATAAGAATATATTTTATCCGAGAATCAATTCAAAAAACACAGTTTGGGCCCGCTGTAAAAAGCTGCATTTTTGGCTCATTGGATTCGGATCAGCGAAAACGAAAACTAAACAGACAGATCACACTTATAAGTAACATCCATCTTTTTTCGAAAGCCGATGGAGGCAGATTGTTCGTTTCGGACGCAATCCTGACGCTGACCACGAGTCTCAGACATAAGGGACCGACAAGAGAGAGATTTTTTTCGAGTGAATAACATGTTTAACATTATCATTATCTCATTTAAGGCTTAGTAATACTTGTTTAATAAAAGTTTAGTTGTTTCCCGGAAATTTTCATGAGTTGGTTCCATCTCGGTAGTGTTAATGAATCGAGTGAGACTCCACACTGCACAAATTATCACCTCTGATATAATGTAGCCCTCAGGTATCCTTTTATGTTCGGTGCTTGCTTTACACCACTCACATACCTTATATAGTTTGTGATATTATACATATATCAAAAACCCATTCACTGAGCTTTTAAGTTTTATTATAAGCTTTTTCACCAATGAATTTGAAATGAATTAAGATAACAAACTGAACCTCGGGAGCAAGGTTTGAACGTAACATGTATAGAAAACCTAAAAATGTCCTAAATCGTATGCCTTGTCAATATGATTGATTATAGAATAAAATAATATATATACAATCATATAGAGCATATGATTATCATACAAAAACAAGGCAACCGCGGAAACATATTACGTGTCGCATCAGTACCTTCTTGTGATTGGTAATGCTAAATTGTCATAGGAATTTAATATATAAGATACTTTTAAACCCGGGATTGTGTATAGAGGTATATTCTAGTTACTTCTTGGCCATAAATATTATGTTCTATGGGTTTGATCATTTACAAGCAATAAAATCAATCAAATTACTTTAATCATGACTTTAATGCAGAATCTTTACATTACAATATTACTATAATAAATTAAAATGGATGATAAATAAGAAACCATGAGCCATTAGGTCGATTGATTTTTTAAAGATATTGAGTTATTATTTTTTTGTGTTGTAGCGAGCAATGGAGCAGGCTGGTTTCCTTCAGCGGTCTGGTGCCAGTCGACTAGAATCGCTGTTCTCAAAACTTTTATTGCTTTTTGAGCTGCCATGAAATGTAAATTAATATAATTTCACTACTACTTGCGATGTCTTGTCTCATTACCCGAACAAAAATTCTGATATTTTAAATCTATTGAGAAATAATATTAATTTTCAAATATATGTATTTCAGATATATATATTTTTTTATTCTGTTGCCGACAACGGAGTTTTTAAGCCGGTTAAGCTTCCGAAATCCTCACTTACTCTGCGAAACACAGTACAAGTTCCGTTTCACGCTGAGTATTATGCCAGCCTGTGGTATCCCTTTCGAGGAACTGGCCCAATTAGTGAAACAGAATATGCTTCAGCATGGCTCTCCCACAGGTAAAACCTTTTCCGAGCAGGACTTGAAAATCAGGCTCCTAAGCTGCCAGAGACCAGAACTGCAGCATAGGATTCTGCCGTAATATCTTTAAGTGGATATTCCTCAATCTATCTGGCACATCTATCGATGATCGTGAGGAAGTATCTGTAATTATGAGGAATAGGAAACGGCCCTACAATATAGATATATGTGAGAATAGCGTCAAAAGCGCAAGTCCATGTTTGAGTTTTCAATTCATGTCCGCAAGATTCATGGAACACTGAGGCTAACTGGTATTTGTTTAAGATGAACGTGTAATTGATCCTGTTGAATGGATGTCGTTCTCTTTTACGAACACAGCTTTGCGTCAGTCGTACAAAGATAATTTTAAGCTATGTCACATTATATTTTTACTATCATTGCTATACCTAGTCCTGCTTGAATTTACGTACAAGAATATTTATTATATACTAAATAACTATGTCAATTATGTATCATTTCGTATTTATATATAAAATCGGTTAAATATTAAAAATAAATATTAATTAATAAAACTAGATTATACAAGTATAAATAGTTTGAAATGGAAAATTAAATCGTCTTTCCTGTATTTTACGTTACTTAGATATTATTTATGTTTCCTATGTTTAAACTTTCTTTGACCATCCAAAAAATTCTCAAGATAAAAATTAGCCAAATTGGACTAGATTTTATTAATCTAAAAAAATAATGGATATGTTAGTAGTAAATACACAAAAAATATTGTTCATATCTACCATACAAAATTGTGAAGTAATCTGAATTCCACTATTTCATAATAAGAACCGATTTAAACTGCTAAAAGCTATTTACTTATATTAAATACATATATTTATATTTTTTTAAACAAAAGAAACTGCATATTCTGTTCATTGATTTAGTAGCTGCGATGGCACAAACAGACACGGACACAGATCTGTCCTCTTATTAACATGCTCTTAGACAGTTCGCAGTTCGTGGCGTGTGCTAATATTACTTAACTAACAGAAATTACACAATGACTAACTTTGTGCATATATAAATATCCAATTAGACATTATGTCATATGATATCAAAGTAGCAAAGACATGTAACGAATAAGCGAGATCAAACAATGTTTGTGCGACTTACAATAATTATGTTTACTGAATATCTTAGAATAAGGCAGCCATATTGCACGACTCATGGACAAAATTTTATATTTGGCAAATACATTTGGAAATCAAATTAAATTTTCGTTGACGAAATCGAATATAGTAATAATACATACTACTACTACTATTATTACTTTACTGCTACTTTTTTCTGTGATTAATAAGTATTAACTCGTAGGAGTAATACCACTGGCTCATAATACCAGCGTGAAAAAGTTGTATTTTAGATACCAGAAGCTATTCAAGTTATACCCGAAGTGTCCTAGAACCCTGTTAACACAATCAAAGCGGGAATTGTGGCGCAGTTGTCTATGGGCAGTAGTGATCTATTAGCATTAAGGACATCTGTTTGCTCTGTTGTTCGTATATAATAAAAATATATTTATATCTGTATGAAGGATAAAGCTTTAGAAAATCTTTATAAAACTTATCTTATCTCTTGAAAGTAACTTCACTTTATATAATATTATATTATTAATTTCGTATTAAAATATTAAATTCCCATCTAGGTTACTTTTTGAAACATAGAAGACTCCCTTTTAGAACATAAATACATTTTCTGCATTGGATCCTATAAATATCTTCTTATTTGTGCTAAGAGGAAAATAACTTTAAAAAAAGAGCGTACACATTCCTTAAAAGCCGACAACGCACCCGCGGCTCTGCAAGGGCTCGGGGCTTCCATGGGCGTATGATCGCTTGCCCTAGGCGAGCCTCCTGCTTGTTTGCCACCGATTTTCCAAAAAGAAAAATGGTATATTTGGGATTCATGTCTTTATTCGGATATCAATTGAAAATGTTACACTTCATCTTAGTATAGAAATCTTAATGTTAATAATATAATCAAAGAACTCTATTTTAATATTTATAATAAAACTAAAAAATTGAATTGTGTAATAAGGCATATTATACACGACATCCTAAATGATAAGGAAACCTGGTGTAATTAATTATAAATAAAAGTTTAACTCTGCCTTTTTTAAGAAAATATGCTGTCAGTTTCTTTCGCCATTTCTTCTCTCAGAGCACACACCTTTTGAAACGGTAGAATACAAATTTGACTTTCAAAAAATGGTACTTTGTACCTATCTTATTTTGAATAAAATATTTTGACTTTGTTTTTATATATGGTTGTTTGCAAATACAATTGCACTTCCGAAAGTAATATTTCTACCAAAATTAATCTTCGTATAATAATTTATAGAAATATAACGGACAGCTTTTACAAAAAGCAATTATTGTTATCTCAAATAAACAATTCTGTTGATATCCAATAGTCTTTTAAATTAATTTGTCGAGTCTTAGCATTGTTTAGGCGGTAAATAGTAAATACTTCTACTGTTTAACAAGATCATTACTTATTCAATATTTGATGCCTGTAATGTGTCTTAATTCTAGTGCAATATTTGTAATGTTGTTACGAAGTTGTAAATGACGGACATAGTTCTAAAACAGATTATCTTGGTCTGTTTTAGAACTATGTCAGCTTTTCAGCCTTTCAATACATACAGTAGGTAATACAGAACAGTCTAGATGTGTTGATGCACGGTAGCGTAAGAGAATGACAAGCCTCCTATTTTTAATAAGATTATATTTATGTTCTAAATAAGTAATAAATCAAAGACATTTTAATTCAGGAGGCTCTCTTTTTGCAACTAAAAAATGAAACAAAAATAACCTAAGAAATCACATTTATGTCAATGAAATAACTTTTACAAAGAATCAATAATTATTTTACCGGATTGTGAAATAATTATTAATTCTTGGTAAACCATACGTTATATATTTTTTTCTATTTGATTGAAATCTTTAATATAAAAGAGAGATATTAGCTTGAATTAAACAAAGTTGACTAATTAAAATTTCAAATTAATTAAAATTAATTTATAATTACGTGGAATTTTCCACGAAGTCATCAAGGAAACTTATCTGTGATAACAGTCAGTCTTATTTATCTTGACATAATTCCGTAGATCGTTTTCATGAACGTCACTTTTAGTCATAAATTAATGTCAACCCAGCCTCGTGACAGACTTGATAATATTTTTTATTGTGCAATGGGTGATGATTCAAGTAGGTATATCAAATTAATATTCTAAGCAAAATTGTATTTATATACAAGTTTCATGAATATTTCTGAATGTATGATAAACATATTTAATCTGAAAGTAGAAGAGCTTACAAGAAAAAATATCTACGTGGCATCCATGTATGATGAATCATGACCGTCATAGGTCAGAAGCTTTTATTTTGTTCATAAATATTCTTAATGAAAAGATGAAAACTGTTTACCCGTTAATCATTTGGAGTTACAAGAGTTCAATCTTCGCATGCGATTTATAAATATTAGATTAAGAAATAATAAATATTTCTTCTTCCATTCTCACCAGTGGGAGAGCAATGCCTATGCTGAAACTATATGCTGACGTTATGCTTTAATTGATTGGGCTGGCTTGTGACGGCACACAGAACGGGCTCACAGAATACTCAGCGTGAAACGGTACTTTCTCTGTTTTTTTGAAGGGGTATTTGTTGCCGGCCATACAGTCATCACAGCTTCACACGATATTTTTCTTCGAGCCACAGGCACGTCGTGTATAAAAATAGGACGAGCGTCCATCTCGAGTGAGATGCGGAGCAAGAAAAAGGAGGACTTTCTCTGTGTTTCGCTGAGAGAATGAGGATATTGGAAGCCCTTGAAGGTATGCCGCATAAGAGGCGTAAAAAAGCCGACAACAACTTTTGCTGAAACGCGCACTGAGGCGTGGTTGTCCATAGGCAGTTGTATTCTCTTTCCATATGGGAGATCCACTTGCTCCATTGTCCACTACACCATAAAAATAATATTAAAGATGTTTTTATAAAGCAAAAATGAGTACCTACACCAAAAGAATGTGAACGCTGTAGAGCATAGACGAAAGAAAGCCGAAATTAAATTAACGCTAATTACCAAACCGGTTTTAACTCCATGTCATTACTCATAGGTAAAAGGCAAAAAGATTTTTCTAATAAAAAGTGAAAGCTAAATTATTCAGAACTTATATTCAATTGAATTGTTACATCAAAAATCCTCTTAAGGCAGTAAATTTCTTGAATGAAATCTGATAATTATTAAAATTAAGAATATTTAAAGGTAAAAATACTCTTACATATGAAATGCCTATAGACGTATCCTTGTTTTCGACAATCTAAAGTAAAAACAGGACTAGCATCATGAAAGTAGATTTACGTCAACATTTCATACCTAAACGGTAGTTAGAATGAAGTTTTTTGTTTCGTTTTCTGCGTTAAGCCAAAATAAAGAGATTATCTTTTTTTTTAAATATTTTTTTTATTAAACCTATCGCCTGTTACAAATCATCTAAAGGGAAATAAATCAATCACGGTATCTCTAACGATTTCACGGGCAATTCTCCACAAAAGATACAAGTCAAATGGTCTATCAAAAAGCTTATTCATTCCTAAACGGGGGCTAACAACATTATACCCGTGTAATACATATTTCATTATTACTTCCTTTTAAGGTATGTTTAATTTTATAGCCAGCAGCCCTTGGAGTTTTTTACAATAGCAGTTTTGGGCTTGAATGGGGGGCGTTGTATTGTTGTACAATATTTCGTCCGTTTCTATGCTCTGCAGTCTGTACGGTCTTCATAATAAAAATACACTGAAACAATCCATATAGCTTATGATATAATCTCATTAATACTTGTTTAAATTAATTTAATATGTTTACTTCGGTAATTGTCTGAAAATTAAGGTTTTATTATCTAGTTTGTATAGAAAGTAAGTTTATAATAGCCTAACCACGTATTTAAACGATTTTTCAGCTAGGCAAAGCCAAACAGCTTCTACTGGAAAAGGTTTAGCGCGAAAGTATTGTTCACAAATTGAATATGCACACGGTACCTAGATAGTTCCTGAACGGCGAGTCTATTCAGGAGACACCGACGGTCGCTTCCGGCCTCCATTGTGCAATTTGACAAGGCAGATTCGCGCGCCGCCGGCCATAACCGACAATAGATACAAAAATCGAATTCGAAATTCAAAAGCGCATCGTTGAGGTTTATTGGCTTAGCGCTTGATTGATTGTGCGAACCTTGTTGCGATTTCTTTTTTAATTTTTAAATCACATCCGACATCGCCAGTTCTCGGGTGAATTAGCGATAATATATTTTGATTTGGGCGTGGCGAATCTAAACTTTGTCGGCGCAGGAAGTAGTTTTCTTCATTTAACAGGTACTTTGTTATATTTTAGGAATGCGCAGTGCACTTGTGTTTGCGTTACGCATGTCAGATGTATTCAATGTTGTACTTGATAAAAGACCTCCATACATTTTGAATATGTATTTAAGATGTGTGTTTAGTCAATGATAAACTTATAAGCTCCAATCAAATGTATAATTATAGCAAGGAAAAGCAATATTACGATACGTTCTATTTTCATTGAAATCCGAATCTTATTTCTGATAAAGACTATACTATGTTTTTAATTAACATATAGTTGATACTTATATTGGGGACTAATTAATCCTTACTATCTGTTTAAAAATTAAATATGCTTATAAAGATTTGCTACCGACGTCATAACCATACAATATTTAATGGAATTCATATTCGAAATTCAAGGCAAGTCCATTTTATTGTTTTTTTACACCATTTATAACCGAATGCATCCCTATGTATGATGGGTGAGATGAATGCATTCCGAATTTCTCTTATTGTGTTTCTGCGAAGACAAAGAGTTTACAGTATTTTTCATTTTACTTACTCGGAAATAAAGAGTAGACTCATTCATTATGAGCTCATGCGTTAAACCCAATATTAGCATACACATTCATAAGAAATGTCGAAGTATCATCACGCGTGATAGTTGCGTAAGAAACAAAGACATAAAAACACTTTAGTATAAAATAATTATGAATTTCAACCATATCACAATGCCGTAAAGAAGAATGTTTCTCAATAATTGTGCATCGCACTCTCTTATTGTGGTTTTTTATTGTCCATGACACCTTTATGCTACCGTGGAGAAACGAAGACAACGCTCACTGCATATATATATAACTGCATGAAATATACAATTAATTTTGGAATATTATGATTTAAAATCTCCGGATATATAAATGATAATAGTATTATGAAAGCGTAATTTACAATTTATAAATAAATATTTTTACGCAAAACACTGTCCAGAGATTACTAAAATGATTTCATAATATTTGATGAAAGTTTTTAGATTCAATTAATGTCATAATTATAAAATCTGAAAGATAACAACAAAGTCTTATTCAATTCAAAGAATATTAATATCTGTTACAAATTGTCATTTTTACTAAAGAACACTCAACAATAGTATTTACATTCGCTGTCAGTTTGTTATACCTACATCCAAAATACGTATTGAATACAGTCTGTTGTAGATTCTTTGACGCATTGTGAAAGATTCATAGCTCCACAAAGGTGAATGAAGAAAGGAATAATAATAGGTCTGGCCAGTAAGAAAAAATATGACAACGTCACATGCATACATACAATAGTACGTCAAGGTTTTTGTATTTTCTTTTGGATCTCGTTTCGATAAGGCCAAATGACCAAGTCGGGTAAAACAACGCAAACGTTGGCATTCCCGTACGTTATAAATAAAAGGTTTTTAAAGCGCACAATGTGTCGTAAGCTTGTTACAGATAATTTACGTGGCATATTTAGCGGGGCCATAAATTCATTGTGAAATATGGGGATTACGGCGCGTTATCAGATTTGCCTAGGCTTGATAGGTGTTTTATCATATTTAATACATACTTCTAATCTATTATTACAACTTCAGGTTATTCAAAAAAGCCCTGATGACTTTTTAAATATTTTTGTTTTTATAATATTGAGTTTGAGAAGTCTAAAGAAAGAAGTTTTGACCGGCAACGCATCCGCGGACCTGGAAGGGCTAGGGATGTCCATGGGCGGAGGACCGCTTATCATAGGTGAGCCTCCTGCTCGTTTGCCACCATTTCCATTTTTCCATTTCCAAAGTTTAAGAGAATATATTCCAATGCTAAGTTAACATAGTAAGTTTAGTCGTGTATTTGAGGTTAACTTTTCGATATAAAGGCTTTTAATCCATTTAAATAAATACTGTAAGCTCATTCCTATGTTACGCACAAAGAAGATTCCGACGAGAATCCAGATATGTCTATTTTTTTAAAATATTCAATGACGTTATTAGAGTTTCTAAATAAGAAAGACATAGTTTATGTAATCTTATGTTGGTACCTATTCATTGGAAAGTTATCGGGATTTACTTCTAGGTATCAATGTATAACAATATATATCAGTGCAAAAAATCTACAAAGTTATTGTTACAAATAAAACAGTATAAAAGAGCTTTTCGCTTCTGTAATCCACTCGATGTCTAGCAGTGTCACATGTTGGCAACATGAATGACCCTTAAAAATCACGTCAACTCACCATTCATATTTTGAGGTTATTAATATTATAATATAGCCTTTATTGTTACGTGCTAAGTGTTATTACAAATAGAAATATTTGCGGTGTTTGTGATTCAATAAAATCAATTTCTTTCGGTTCCAACTAAGTAATTTTTGACGTTAATCTTTATTCAAGCAGTATCAAAATCCATTTATGTAACGTCATCCATAATCCAAGGACAATACGATTATATAAAATTGCAGCTTTAGTATTAGATAAGGAAAAGTATGCTAGTCTGCTTACAAATATTGTAGATACATATAAAAAATCTTCAGCTTTTAGTCTACAACAGACTACAAGACGGCGGTCAGAATCTCTAGTGAATATATCGTTTATATAATAACGAGGAAATCCTTTACATATAAATCTGTATATAATGTCTAATGTTCTGAGAAACAAGTCGGAGTTCGGCTTAGTTTGTACAGCGTTTTAATTAAAATAATTTAAAATATAATCGCTTTAGGAAAGGGAGTTTGTAACAAGGGAAGTTGAAAATTTCTGAAACGGGGTACAAGACAAAATAATAAAATATTAATAAAGGCCCGGAGACGGTGGAAAAGTTTCATTGGCGGCAAATATTTATGTTTCAAATAAGCGCCGCTCGTGATACGAGCCGGTTCTCTCGGACTATAAGTTGCTTCACAATTATTTCATTATTTATAATTAAAATATGCTCTTTCAGTGAGCAAACGCAAAAATAAAGCTTATTTACATGCTTGGCAATCTTATTTGACCTGATATTAACATTTAAGTGTCTAATATTTTTTCTTGTGGACGTAATAGTTTTCTAATTAATTTTGGACGATTTTTGTTTAATTATAATTTTATATCTAGTTCTGTGATTATTTTACTACATTTTGTTTAATTATTTCAACGTATGATTGTAATGCATAGATGATAAGTCTTCTCTACGTACTAAATTCAATTGAATGTGTTAAATAATTCAATTTGTAAGTCTATTGTTTTTCAAAGCTTGATATGTTCACGCTTGACTACCTATCGCTGTATTGAAGTTGAGCGGTGTGCGTGTAATTGTAAACAAACATGCAGTGTCGCTAGCCTCGCCTGAATTCATTATTACCGCTCTGTAGAAACATTTATAGCTGGAACTTTGCCTATTTTTTTATTCTATAGCGGACAACAGAGAAGGTGCGTTTTCTTTATGGTAAGAGAACAACGCCGCCCATGTACAACCGCGCCACAGTCCGCGCATTGTTTTTGTTACCGACTTTTTACGCCGACCTTAAGCGGCACTTTTAA
>DWCF01002050.1:0-26107 GCA_018230265.1 Delias oraia | reverse complement strand
GATAGATATATTTAAAGAGATGATAACTTGTACAAACCTTACAATTTCTAAGATTTTTAATATAGCTATTTCAGAATATAATACGGGCAATGTCGGTTACTTTGGTTCGGCTGCGGATAACCTCATTTTTAATTATCTCGGCTAAAATATTATTTCAAATTTAATGCTTATTTAAATGGTTTGGAACTTTAACAATTAAAAAGGTATAGAAACACCTTTTTGTAACTGTTACTCAAACAGTCGTGGGAATGCCAAGCTGACGCTAATTAGGAACCTTCGTCCGGGGTGATAGCACGCGCTCACGATATGCAAGCGTGAAACTGCACACTAAGCTACACCAATTAAGTAGTGTAGAAAGCCGGCAACATAACAAAAAGTGAAAATCTTGGCGTGAAATGTTCTTAATGTTAAAAGAGGTATAGAAAAAACATTTTTGTAACTGTTATATAAACAGCCGTGGGAAATCCATACTGATGCACTAATTAAGTTGCTTCCTTGGGGGTGATACCACGTGCTCACGGCATACCAACGTAAAATTGTATACCGCTTAAATAGTGTAAAAAGCCGTCAACATACCAAAAAGTGAGGATTTTCAATTATCTCTTACCATGGCGGGACCCACCTGTCTCATTCTACTATATAATAGAGAAAAATATGTTTAAAACATTTAAGGTGTAAATAACATTGCTTTATTCGGTCCCTCTAAAACGAAAATCACCAACGAAAGTAAACCTTCCTTCAACTCAAATATACGCGTAACATCGTGAAAAATCCTCAATTCACACTCGGATTCATTTTAAATTCAATCATTCCGAAAATCTTTTCAAAGTTTGAAAACTTTGTTCCCTGGAATATTTCACTCCGATCAAATAATGGTTATTTCGCTTTTGTTTGAAATGTTTCGGTTTTGTATTGTATTCCTTCATAAACTGATGAAACAGGTTAAACTGATAAGTAAGGTAAGTCTAGAACATATTTAAGAAATGAAAATAAAGTTAGAACAGGAAATAATTATTTTTAAATAAACTATCATATTCGAAAATATATTTTCGTCAATGAAAAATTAAGTTGAATGAAGAATTTGTATCAATAAATCATATTGATAATAATTATATCTTTATTAAAGAATTGGATTTTAATTGGATTGGAGTGCATGGAGGTGGAAGAAAAGCAGCTCATGCCCTTCTAGAGTGTACAGGAGTTGCAATGTACATGGCACAACACTTTGGGACTCCGAGGTCGCTTTTTTATATGAACGGTGGCAAACCAGCAGAAGGGTCACCTATGGCAAGCAGTCCTCCGCCCATGGATAGCCTTAGCAACCTTGCAGAGACGCGGGTTCGTTGCCGGTTTATAAGAAACATATATGATCTTTTCTTGAAGTTTCCCATTCGTATTGGTTTGGAAATATCCTGAAATGGATAGAATACTGCTGGTAGCTGATTCATAGAGAGTTGGTGCGCGGTATAAAATGCCTTAAAAAACGCTCAGTTGTGGAACGATAAACATCGAGGTGAAAGCGATGAAACTTTGTATTCTACCTTGATGTACGCTCTCTGAGATCACGGGCAGTCCGAAGGGGCTGCTACAATTTCTTGGGGAGCTAGGGTGGTTCAAGTGATCAACTACACCACTCCACGCGCAGAAAGGAATAACGAAAAAAAATTTACTAATTCCCTTTTTGCTAAACGTTTAATCTGTTGCAAACATATTCAGTTAACTAAAACTAAAGTTAGTATTTAACTGATTCACAGAAGTTACGAGCGAGTATGTAATCAAATTAATGTTATCAGGAATTAACAGGAAAACTGGTTGCATTATGAATGAATGCACTAACATTCAATAAGTCTTTGATATCTACGTACTAGATTAAAGTTTGAACTTTATAATAATATTCCATATGCATAATACGTTAAACTAGATAGATTTGTTCGTATAATCCTCTAAACTATATTAAAGAATCCTGATGAAATTTTGGTGAGTCAAACTCGAACTAAATTGTATAATAAAAATTAATTTTTAAGCTTCGCACATTAATAAATAAAGCAATTAACTTCAAGGCATTACGTTAAATACTATAAAGTTAATTGATATATAAATAAAAATATAAAAAAAAATATATATATATATATATGTAAAGAAAAATAAAATGTTCTTATATTATGGTATGGTAGTCTGTGGTGAAATGAGATTGTAAAACATTGTGATTTGGGAACGACGGGGGAATTAAACACATTAAATGTCGTTTAAATAAATAAATTATAATATACATTATATATTATTTAATACATAACATAGATCTTTACAAAAGTAAAAATTGTAGTAGGTATTTGGTTCCTTTGAGAAAATGTGTGTCATAAACACTAACTCTTGCGAAATTAGTAGTATTTATGTTCTAATTAATACTATTCTATATGTTACATATGTGTCCATTGATAGAGTATGTGTGTTTATTGTGTGGTCGTGTATGCATGCGTGAGTTTATGCTTGTGTGAGTAGAAATGAATACTGAAATCAAGAAATGTGATTGGAAAACACTGCCTTTCTAGAACGTTCTTTAACATCTTAAATATTTCATCACTTTTTCGTTAAACTGCATTTGTTGTTACATAAGCCAGACACAACACCAAGACACTATATAATTTTATCAAATTGATACGTAAGGGATTTGTCGAAATTTTATTACTAAAGTACTAGTGGGGGAAATATTTCACCCATGGGAGAGCCATGCTGAAACATATGCCGACACACTAATTGAACTGGCTCATCCGCACATATACCACAGGCTCACAGAATGCTTAACCTGAAACGGTACTTGTACTGCGTTTCGCTGAGTGAGGATATCGGAAGCCGTTGAAAATGCCGTTAAAGTGGCGTAAAAAGCTGGCAACACAACCAATGCGGACTGTGGCGCGGCTGTCTACGGGCGGCGATGTTCTCTTACCATATAGGAGATCCACCGTTATCTGTTATACTATACAGTGGACTCGAAAAAGGTTACCCTATCATTTTTTAATATATTTACGCCGATTAAAACAATATAATTTTAAATATAAATAAATATATTCTATGTGTTATTCTGATGTATATTATTAAACACTTTTATTAAAATTCGTCCACTAGTTTTTGCTTGAAAGAGTACCAAACATTTATCCATGCATCCATACAATCTTTCGCGTATAATATTAGTAAGATACAAGTTGCCTCCAAAGAGATTATGAACTTCCGTAACAGTCGAATTGTATAATTGAACGTGTAAATGAGAGGAGATGTATAGAATAGTCTTCATTTTAGGTTTGTAGATTATGGCTGTGCGATCTGCACAAACAGTATGGATATGCATATCAGTGGTTCACTTCGAGTTGCAGTAGTAATTGAGTTCGGACCACACGCTTTGTTCTCGCTTTCTAATGAAGACGCAAGTGAAACGACTTAGCAACATGAAAAATTCAAGGCTTCTCTCTAGATTGCTAAGCTGACTGAGATCTAGCAATACTAACAAATATTTAGCTCCGAATCTTAGTTTTGACTTGACTTATCCTAGTAAGAAAAATTTTAAACTGAATGTTTGAATTTGGGACTTAAAGTCAATAAAATATCATTTAATATTTAATAACTATAATATATTATAAACATTTTACGCATGGGAGAGCCATGTTGAAGAAAATGACGCACAAATTGGGCCGACTCGTCCGAATTGATACCACGAGATCACAGAATACTCAGCGTGAAACGGTACTTATACTATGTTACACAGAGTGAGGATATCAAAGGCCTTTGAAAATGCCACTTAAACAGCATAAAAAGTCAGCAACAGAAGCTCGGACTGTGTCGCGGTTGTTCATGGGTGGCAGAGTTCTCTTACCATATAGGAGACCCACCTCCACCGTTGTCCGGTATAGAATAAAACAAAACAAAACGAAAGATAAACAAATCGCGCATCGCTTTTCATACAAACCACAAACAACTGAAGCAGTTCCTTACACTTTGGCTGTGTCGACGGAGACTTAGTTGGAAGTTGTCTCTGCTGGTTCACGGTAATTATTGCACAACCATTACTCGTATAGTGTGGCCGGCAGATTGATGGCTTATGATATAAATGCGGTAAATAATTAAGTTCAATACTACAGTAAGGTACATCTGAAGTAGAATGCCTAAACCAAAATACATTTCCTTTGTCATTTGCATACTTCCTAATATATAATTTGTGAATAATAATTCAGCATATAACGGACTGAATCCGGACTAATTGATATGATTTTCTGTCATATAATATCACGCATGTGCACTCTTGGTTCGATTTTTAATATATTTCTTTTATTGATATTGGTGGTTTTCCAGACGTGTACAAACTCAGCCCTCGCTGAGTCGCGGGCTGCCCACCTATCGGTGATAAGTAAGCTTCTTTTTGAAGGTCACAGAATACTAAGCCTGAAAATGTACTTGTACTGTGTTTCGCAGAGGGAGTGAGGATATCGGAGGACCTTAAAAGTGCCACTTAAGCGGCGTATAAGAGCCGGCAACATAACCTAAGCGTGGAATGTGGCGCGGTTGTTCATGGGCGGCGGTGTTCTCTTACGATAGGAGACCCACCTGCTCCGCTGTCCGCTATAGAATAATAAAAACGATTGTGTGTCTAAATAGAGTTGTTTATTGCTAAAGTGGTGATAAATTTAGATATTTTAGTTGACACTTTTAAGTTATTTAGTAACAAATTGTTATTACTACGCCTTATTTCCCTTAAGAAATAAAAGTACTATTTGTCGCTGGTGTTCTGTGACCCCTGGTATCATCACTCCGGATAAATAAACCCAATTAATTCGTAAATGCATACTTCAGCATGGCTACTAAGAGTAAGACAGTATAACAGTATTTTCTTAGCTACTAGCAAACCCGTTCAAAGTCTAAATATATATGTATAAAGAACAAAATAAATAAATACAATGAACCCGGAACGCATAAATACGCATGATAGAACGTGTTTTGAACAGAAGTAAGAATATATAGCTTATGTTTTATTCTAAAGAAATATGTCACAACTCTCAAGGCGATCAAGTGCTAGACCAAACGTCAAAGTTCATAAGACCCGTATCCATTTATAAATTAAAATTAAATAGTTTGCTAGTTAACTAGTTTTAATTATCTTGGCACGTTAATTTCCCTCGACGCAGCGTTTGCTTTCAAATCGAATGAATTCATTAGTTTTAAGATTGCTTTTTAACTTTAAAATATATTTTTTAATACTAATTGAAATTTATATGGAAAATAAAAAGCAGATAAGACAATTCATATTGTATAGTAATTATGATTTCATTAGTCCTATTGGACATTAAAAATAAACATTTTAATTTCTAATGTTTTTAACCGACATCCAAAATATTAATTTTCAACAAAAGTAACAAGCAAGAACTTTAGTATCTGTACTAGTAAATAATATTCAATTTTCTCACACAAAATGTTATTTCGTTGGGAAGTCCACGCGGAACTATAAACTAAGAGTCCGGAACGGGTTTTAATTAAAATTCTAAATTAAAAGCAATGTTTTGGCAGCCCTGCCACAGACCACGCCGATCACTAGATGGATTTGTTTTTATTACATCTCATATTATTTAACGAATTTTTCTTTGAACAAAAATACTTACCCTATATAAAATATCATAAATTATCTTTAATTAATTGTAAATATCATTGCTTACGTCAAATCGGCAGTCCGAATTTAAATAGTTATTATTTAGTTCAATTATTATTTATTTTATAGAATAATATTGAAATAACAGGATAGAAGTGATGGAAAATCAGTTTTTTGCAAAATAAATATTTTTGACATAGATGCATCCAAGCAACGGTCATATTGAATCGGGATTAGTTCAGTATTTCACTTTTTATATTTCAACAGTTAACAATTTAACTCTTTATTAAAGCCAAAGTTTTGATTTATGTCTATATAAAAAAATATAGTTTATTTATTTTGATATTAAATATAAAAAAGTATTAAAATAATACTTCTTGTGCATAATTTAATCATCAATATTTATGAAACGAGACGTGATAATACATTTTTTTTAGTAACTCTATTAGAGTTCAACATTTACCCTCTTAAGAATTAAAAAAAAGCCTATGCATCTCTTAAACGTTTTTCACCGTAGCAACCCACTCGCGACCTATATAGAGGCTAGAAGGCGGCGAATCACTGATCTTATTTTTTGTAAAGTTTATTATAAAGAAATGGAATAAAATTAAATATAATTGATAAGTTATAAGTATTTCATGTTATTTTTTAGTTTTATACTAAAAACCTTTATTTTTGATATAGCATCCAACGGATGGGTCTCCCTATATGGTAAGAGAACACCGCCGATAAAGTCTGAGCATTAGTTGTGTTGCCGGCTTCATACGCCAATTCAGAGACATTTTAAGTGCCTCCGATATGCCGACTCGCTTAGCGAAACACATTAGAAGCGCCGTTTCAAGTACAATTACCAATTCACGCGGAGTATTTTGTGAGGTATCATTTTGGACGAGCCGGCATAATTAGTGCGTGAGCATATGCTTCAGCATGGGTCTTGCACTGGTGCGACAGTATTAAGACACTATCCCGGCCACTCTCAAGTCCTTTTTAAGATAGAATAAATTATATTTATAATTGTTCGCACCAGAATTCAAACTTGATACGCTCTCGCTTCATAATTGTCTTTGTCATAATTGACTTCTAAAACCACTTAGCTACGAGACTCAAAATTTCAAACAAATCGGAGTCAAACGAGAAGAAGGCATACCTTGGATAAGCGGTCTTCCACCCACGAATGAAAAGCCGTGGGTGCGTTCCCGGTAAAATATTATTTCGAGTAATAACATAACTCATAATAACCCAAAATATCGTTTTTTTATTAAGAATTCTATACATTTGAAAGTCAATGAAAACCTTTAAAAACATTCTGCAGTATATATTTTAACGTTTCATGTCAGTCGCAATAGAATCCAACAAAACCCGAATCAATAAACATCGCGGCTCGCGTCACAACTCACAATACGACGTGGATCGTCCATTAAATTTGAATTTCAATCATTCCGTTTCACGATCGACACATGATAGTATTCTCAAACTGTTTTGGGTGTCTGTATATTATTTTAATTTTCTCACAGGCTATAACCAATAATATAATTAAAATATCCGACGGCCTTATATATTTATAAGATAATAAAGATTTTATAAGGATTATAACATGAATTTAAAAATAAAAACATGTATTAGTTGGACATTTTTAAAATGGTAATAAATCCATCACGTTAAACGTTTTAAGTAAGTTTTAAACTAATAATTTTTAATAATTAATTACAATATTTGAGGACCAGATAAAATAATAACGCGCGAACCTCGCTGTGACATTATTTCATCTGACCTGTCATTAGATTGGCGTAAAAACGAACTTTTTTGACAGCCATGCTGTTCGATACGGAACTTTTCAATGATTGATTTTTTATTACACACAGTGTGTTAAATGATTTATGGA
Source organism: Delias oraia (assembly GCA_018230265.1). Classification (NCBI taxonomy): domain Eukaryota; kingdom Metazoa; phylum Arthropoda; class Insecta; order Lepidoptera; family Pieridae; genus Delias; species Delias oraia. The sequence continues at coordinate 18,596 of DWCF01002050.1, read as the reverse complement.
GTTTCAAAAACATTCAAATAAATTCATTTTAAAATGCATAGACGTTAAAGTTTATTTAGTTAAATGGAATAAAAACATTTAGTTCTAGAAAAATAACATTACTGTGAAATTTACAGTAAAGTTTGTGTTAAATGTTAAGGCACGTATTTCATATTCCTATCATTGGTGTATTTTGGCAGGGCTTAAAGGTAGTTAATTACATATAGTTAAATCATTAATTTAATAGGTCTACCATAAAGCGAGAGATATCGGGTTCGAATCCCAGTACGAACTATTATAAATTATAATTTAATTTATAATTTATTCGGTCTCTGGAAGGGCTTGACTGTGGTCGGGCGAGTGTCTTAATACTGTCATATGCGTGAGAGCCATACTGAAGCATATGCGGATGTACTAATTGAACCGGCACGTCTGAAGTTACATCGACGATACAAGACGATACCACGGGATCACAAAACACTGAGCGTGAAATAGTAGTTGTACTTGAAGCGGTGCCTCTGCTGTGTTTCGCTGAGTGAGTGAGGACGTCCATGATGATTGTCCATGGGCGGCGGTATTCTCGTACCATATAGAAGACCCACCTGTTCCGTTGTCCGCTATATTATGAAAAAAATAAAAAAGTATCCGGAATGTTACGAAATATTTCAAATAAAATAGATCAGACAAGATGACTATCTGTCATATTGTGTACAGCACAGGAATAGAATCAAACTCCATTTTAAACATAATATAGATTGATTGACGTGTTGCTGAAATTAGTTGAGCTAAAACCTAAAGCTAACAGAAATACCAAAGCTAACTCAAAATGTGTTTTATTAGCTGAAAGCAATCAAACATTTGATTTACCATGTTACAATTTGTAATTTAAATAAATAATAATATTTTATTGGCATGTAGACTACTGATATAATTTCTAAAAAATGTTTTACGTAATTGATAAAAATATTCTATTAATGCATTTCTGTTAATAATAAAAGATGAACTTATAGAATTTCTTATTTTAACATATTAATAGATAGAAATAAAAAAAAATTGAAATTAACTAACTTGTTTTTCAGTTCTTCGTTAAATTTTTTTTTACAAAAAATAGTTCGACTGTACTTTTTATCCTTATCGCTTAAAAGCAAAAGATTTTTAAGAACATAGAATCACGACAGCCACTTAGAAAAAGTCCACAAACAGTTCACTCAATGATTCTTACGTATTTTCAATAGATCCTTTTAAAAAAGCCCCGCAATCCAAACAAATCCAGAGTTTTATTTCGCGCATACCTGATTTCCATCAACAGTCTGTCCTGACGAATATTTCACTCGGTTTACTTTAAAAGAAAATGGAGTATGAAAACTGGCGAACACAAACATTCATTGGAAATGTAAAAAAAGATAAAATTGTGATCCGACTATACGAGAAAAATTTCGACGTAAAAATAAAAATCACTGTCTTTTTGGATGTCACTTTTACATAGTGTTGTCATTTTAAATAATATTTTTTTAATACAGCGGATAACGTAGCAGATGGGTCTCTTTTATGGTAAGAGAACACCGCCGCCAATGGAAAACCTTGCCACTCTCCGCGCATTGATTGTGCTGCCGGCTTTTTACGCCACTTATGCGGCATTTTAAGATCCTCCGATATCGTCACTCAGTCAGCGAAACACAGCAGAAGCAGCGGTTCAAGCAGAACTACAGCTTCACGCTGAGTATTCCGTGAGCTTTTCAGACGAGCCTAGCTTAACATTTTCTTCAGCATGGCTCTCCCTCTTTTGCCTAACCGAATGAAAAGCGCTTTCCCTTAATATGTTGCCTTATCACCAATAACTTATCACTTATCACAAATCATCAAAACTTTCATAAAATATCATTCAGTTTTTTAGATAAATTTCTCAAACACAGTTTAAAAGAATGTTGCTCACATATTAATAAAAATCGATAAATAAAAAGGCTTAAATGTTTTTGGAGGGCCTTAAATGATAATTTTTCACAAATAGGCTTAGCTCATATACCCTTTTCAATAATGAAACTTGCGTCAAAGTAAAATCTGCATTTTATCGGATAATTTGAAATTCAAAGGACCTCCAAAATTTCACAGGATTAAATTTTGTTCGAGAAATTGTCCTGTGTCAGTAAAAACCTTAACTTTTAAACCCTTTTTGATATACTGCAAACTATCGGTTTTCATTTACATTTCTTAAAATTCTACATAGGTGCTCTTTTAATATTACCTCGTTATTTTTGGTAGTATAATTTTTGGGAATTTATTTAAATAACTCAAAAATACACTACAATTACAGTTACAGTGAAACAAATATGTCAAAAAACCAGTAAAAAATATTTATTAAAAAATAAAACAATTATATAGTAAAAAAAAAAATTTTGAATACAAGTCACAGTGATCCTAGGTTTAAATCATTATCATTAAAGTAAGGTAGACGCAATCTGATGAGTTATTCCATGAAATTATGAAATATATAAATTTTCATACACATCATTAACATAGATTACATATTTCGAACTAAACTTATCTTTTATTGCCATGATTAAAAACTGCATAAAAACAAGAAAGATGGCAAAATTTAGAATAAAAAGCGAAATTCGTCAAGCTTTATAAATAAACCACTTCTCAAGAACATTCAAATAAATAACTTTATAGACGGCGCGGTGTAGGACAAACAGACACTTTGTATGCGCGGCGTAGAAAGACAATAAAATGAAAATCGAAACGATTGTGGTAAACATTTTAAAAGAAATTTTTACACTTCGTGAACGGCACGCACTGTGGCGCTAAAAAGATGACGTCGATAAGAAATTTCTTATGCGAGTAAACCTACATATAAGCCCAATATAGACGAGACACCGCATCGGAGCACAGTAACCAAAGGCCTCAATTTGGTGACATATATATCTATAAGAGAAACTTAATGAGTTAGCAATATTAAGTCATATTTTTAAAGATCTACTTTGAATGCAGTTGAAATAATTATAATATTGATATTATAAAATGAAAAATGGAAAATATATTAAAAATATATTTGTTTTAAGAATTTTTTTTAAGTGTTAAGTTATAATTAAAGTTTTAAGAGTTCTATTAATAATAACTGTTGACATATGAGAACATATGAGAAGAACATATGAGAAGAAAAAATAATAAAAACTTTTACAGTGTGTAAAGAAAGCGTATTACATGGTAGCAACGAATCGATTGGTTTTTAACAAATTCTCAACGTTTAAGCTCCTACAAAGTTTGTTTAGAGTTTACAGTTTGTTAATGTTTACGGGCTTAGAGTACGTACTTTATAAAAATATTTTATTTTTGTTCGGAGCTACGTGGTTTTAATTTAAAATAATAGATATTCCGTTCAAGAAAGCTCCGAGTTCTCTTTGAGCTTAGGGAAAACTTGATATAGACTATAGAGTTTATCTATGCTATTATTAAATGTAAAAAAATGAAAATTATAAGGTACAGAAAATTTCTTTTACATATAATAACAAACAATTGTAATATTGAATTCATACATCGTGGAGTAAGCCACGAGAAAATACACATTTTTTCAGAATGGAGGGTACTAGTGCAGTAATTCTAGAGAATGAAGTAGCATTTTAGAAATGCAATTATTGTTTATTATTTATTTATTTATTATTTATTTTAATTACTTGTGTAACCGACAGATATCAGTACTTCGGCAGATGTATATCCTATATATGGTACGCGACCTGGAGGGCCCAAGTCGGACCGTACGACTGACGAGAAGATTTTTCCAACTTACTAAAAATTATTTTAAATTCTAACCTATGTGTTATTTTGACATATGAGCTATTATTATTACAAACTCCGTTTGGTGGATTTTGCTTGAAAGAGCAACATACATCCATCCATTCAAACTTTTGCCTTTATATGAGTAAGATGAAGTATTCGTTTTTTATTTCATTTCCGTGATAATCATACAATGTGGACAATTATAAAAATTATTGCAAATATATACCCAATCTCTTTTACTTAAGACAGGTCTTTTTATAATTACTCTAAGAGATTTCTGAAAATGTTAGTAGAGTAATGTAGAGTATGTATCATGAATCACACTCGGGAACTAATTCACACAGACAATTGCTACGCTATCTAGCTATAAATTACAAATGGGAACTCATTTTGTATTCACGGCTAATTCCAGCGCAGTTAGGTCATCTAGATTAAAGGTTCGGTTGCATTCGACGATTTTGATGTTGTGCATCGTACGCGTTTCGGAAATTATATTTGCGACATTACTATGAAAATATAATTTGCTTTTTTTTGCTGTATATTTAATAATTTAAAAATATTTAATTACAAATCTAGATGACTAAGCAATTGTATCTGTTGGCTTGTTTTACTGAAAATTATACTAGATACCTTGAGTTTAAGTTTACTTAAATTATTACTTTTTTAATTACTTTACTTAATTAATACTTAAGTTTACTTAAAAATACGGTAAAAGTTAATATTTAAGAAAATTTAGATAGAAACATCTTATAAACAAGAAACTTAGACAAAATAGATAAGCATATTTCTGCATTTATTTTTGTCTATCATGTAACAGATATAATCAGAATTGTAGTTTACGTCTTTGAAGACATTTTGCAGTCAAAATAAAACTAATTGGTAATAGGTATGTTTAATATTATAAAAAAATAATATTTTTTTATATATAATATTATAAATTTATTATTATTTTATATTATAAAACTAATTTACTACGAGTATGTATAAATTATTTTTGAACTTAATAAACTATCCACTAAAAAAATATATTTGGCAAGGCTACTACTGAACCATTCCAATATCTCATATCATTTCGTTTGATATTTGAATCACCAAAACGCCAATGGGCAACGAAATAAAGATACAGTAAAGCAAAAAGAATTAAATAATTAAAAACATCAACTGATAACCTCTCCTATTCGACTTTTTGAAGCTTACTAAAAAATTAGTTTATATTTTATTTGGAATTAAAAACTTACCGTCCAATCGCTCCTTCCCATTGAAATACCATGTCACCTTGGGCTGTGGTTTTCCATCAGTTACGAGACAAGTTATATTTACTCTTTCCCTCTCCAACAATGGCCCAAACGACTGACCGTTGGACAACGTTTTGCCATCACTTGTGATCACTTCCACCGCTTTCGGCTTAACTGTGAATAAAGAAATGATATTTCAAACATCATATACCATTTCGAGTGTGTTTCGCCGAGTGAGTGAGGATATCGGAGGCCCTTAAAAATTCCACTTAAGTGGCGTAAAAAGCCGGTAACACAACCAATGCATGGACTTTGGCGTGGTTGTCCATGGGCGGCATGTTATCTTACCATATAGGAGACCCACCTGCTCCGTTGTCCGATATACTATAAAAAAATCATATATAAACAGTTAGATGCACCAGAATTACTGAATACATATATTTAAGTCATAAACATTACTTAAATAGGAAATAAGGTAATTTAATCATATTTTATCTGTTGTGACCTATGTGATCTATGTGATCCTTTCCCATCAGTTTGACTCTTTGTCGTTGCGTAGAGACATAAGTTACCTTACATATTTAATGATATTTATCACGGTATTATCTGAGAAGCTCTGAATGGATCTGAACTTTACCATCCAACATTCTGAATACAAAGTTTCATTCTTATAACTTTGATGTAAACCGTTTCATAAACTGTTTTAAGGCATTTTGTGTCGTGCACCACCATTCTATGGAATCAGCTTTCTACAGACGTATTCCAAGCCAATACGACATGGTGACCTTAAAATAAGCGTAACTATCTCAAGAAGGCCGACAACGCACTTGTGGTCCTGCAAGAGTTGAAGGTGTACCCATGGACAGCCCTATGTCCCCACAGGAACTCTTATCATAGGTGAGCTTCCTACTTGTTTGCACCGATTTCACAATTAATTTTATTATATATAAGAATTACTTAGCATCTTAACGTAAACTAAAAAAGAGATGGTACTTTTAAATATACTAAATAATATTACAAACTAAATTGTTACAATTGAAAATTGTCTATCCTTCATCAATATTTTGAAGGCAACATTCCAAGTGGATTAATAAAAACCATACTAAATATAATACGGCGAAATGAAGCAACATTCAGGATATTTCTAGACTTAACGAGAGGATCCGAGACGTGACCCACATTGCGATCTAGATGAAACTAGATAATATAGCTGCTGCCCGTGAGTTTCCCCGCATATTGAGACTCCAAGATGGCTGTCTTAGATTGCCACGATTTTCCAACGGACGTTTCCGCTCCGAGACGAGAATATTTGCGTCTAAGTAAGGTAACTTAAAATGAACACAGAATACCAGTGTGAAACAGTCCTTGTACTGTGTTTCGCTGAATTAGAAAGGATATCGGCGACCCGTGAAATACCGCTCAAAAGGCGTAGAAATCCAGCAGCACAACCAAAGCAGCAGCTCAAAGGGTAAGAAATCTCTAGAAGAGATCTGCCTGCTCTGTTGCCCGCTATACAATAAAAAGGGTACAAGATTTGTAACTTGAGAAATTACAAATGACGTTATTTCCTTTACACACCGGCTGTCGTAGTGTGTTAAGTACATAATCACTCAACACGTATAAAACTGATACAATAAATAAATAAAATAGTTATAGTTTATTACTTTTATTCATATAAAAATATCTAATATATATTAAGAAGATTTACACATTAAATATTAAAATAAAATATAAATTTAATAAAAGATTAACATGATTAACGTAATAATTCATATAATTTTGCTGAATCCGATAGCGAGGACACTTGATTGCATTGTATGATAATTGAAAACGACAGGACTTCGGAATAATTAACTTAATACCTTCGAATATGCCTTGTAATTATTCCCTTCAGATAAGTACAATTGAAACCAAAAGGCTTCATTCCAAATTTAATGAAAATTACATTTATAAGCTTACACAAGATTATCCTAGATATTCTTATGTTAAGATTTGGTAGATCAAATATATTTTTTTCAGGAACCAATTACAATTTCTATGATATAGAAGGCAACGGAAAATTAAGATATTACCACGCTTTGGTGTAATTTGTAGGGCCTGCGATATCTCCATTTACTCAGCGAAACACAATACAAGTACTGTTTTACGCTGGTATTCTGTGAGCCCGTAGTATTACTTTGAACGAGCGAGCCCACTATGGCTGAATCACATTCTTCATTATGGCTGAATCACGGGTACATGATTATGATTGCATAGTGATTGTCTATATGATTAGCTATCTTGTAAAGCCTATTACTAACTTTTTAACTATTAAAAAATGGTAAATTTATTATTTTAATATATTTTTTGCTAGAAAGTGAAACTAGAACAGAGCCTTCTTTTTAGATTAAAAAACCCCTTTAGAAAGTAAACCTATAATAAACCCGATGTTTTCACCATTTTTAACATTATTGACATAATTTATAAATTCATTTAACAAACTTATTTAACAAAAAAAACGATTTTTTGCCGAAGTGTACGTGGCCAGAGTCATTCATGTCATTCTCGGTAATGATGTTAACTGATTGACTTCAATTTATTACACCTTATTATCGTACCCTCTTTCAAATTATGTTTTTCATTTTGGGACCAATTTGCTAAGAAATAATGACGCCACTGGCATAATTTTATGTTCTGAAAGATATTTTCGAAATTTTATTATATTATTTATTGGATCCTGTGGGATTTATATATCTTAACCAAATATTTTGCTTAATTAAGCACAGAAATACAATTTTAAGATAGAAATTTCATATTTAACATTCAATAATTGTATCAAATCTTGTATATAAAAAGATCCTAAATATAATTTAAAACGTCAGATCAAAAAGGCTCTAAGACTTTCAACACAAAAATTATTTTTTTATTATAATCTATACTGCTTTTGTAATGGTTTTTTTTCTTTAAATTTCTATACTGTATTATAAAAGTGTATTTAATTTTATTAATACATAATAAAATTCCCTTTTATAAGGAGAATTTATAAAATGTTTATATTTCATAAATAAAATGACACATTTATAACGTTAAGTGAGAAAACATTTCCTTCCCAACATGCCAATGTTAAAATAAAAAAAAGGATGTCTTTATGGTCTTCATATCATTTATGAATATATGTTTTAACATAATAAGGGCTTTTGTTTGATATGTCAAAGGATACAGACACAAAATATCAACGTCAGCTTGTTAGAAATAATGAGGATATCTGACTGTTCACGTCCATTTTTGTGTCATTATTACTCCTAACTGCTCACAGGTAAGAGATAGTATCTTGTTTATGTAAAACGAATTCTAGCCTTATAATTTAAAACTATTTGTTAAGTACCAAAAAAAGTTGACAGTTATTATTTCTTATAGTATTCAAGTATTTTTTAACAGTATAGCGGAATTCGTCGCAAGTGGGTCTCCTATGTGGTAAGAGAACACCGCCTTCCATGGACAACCACTCCGCAGTTTTTAATATTAAGCTAAACGATGTTATTTTTTAAAGAAATAATTTTCCATGTATTTGAAAAATATGTCTATAACATAGGTATCATATATTTGTATAAGCTTAAAGAGTTTATTAATAATGCCGATGAAAAACACTTGTGACAACCGTGACAGGCTGTGACAGCGCGGAATTCCCTCCAAAACTGACGTGCGTTGACAGATTTCACGTGTTATGAGGTGCGCGGTGTCAAACACGTTCACAGCTTGAGGAAATTAATTTAAATTCATATATGAATATGCATGTCTATTAACTTTAATTTCCAAATCTAGTTTTTATTAATAATGCATAGAAATAAATAAACGAAAATATTGAAGTCCGGTTCGGAGTCTTTTTCTTAGTAGTTTTTATATTGATAATATTGTAGGGATATATTGTATAGACATTTACCATGAGTCTCACGTGTTAAGATTAACCGTCCAAGTAGACAAATCTAAAAACTTATCTCTTTAAAACTTGCGTACTCTATACAAAGTTTGATAATAAATCGCACGATTCCGATAGCATTCGAATATTTCGATAAAACATGAACTTTCTCGAGTTTCCTACGAAAAATGAGTTATGGTGATTTTGTAAGGGACGTACGGTGTGTTGTTAGAATATATACTCAGTAGGATTACAATAGAGTTGAAATTCTTTTGTGGCACCTCAACGTGTCCCGAGGAAAAGAATTTGAATCGACGGAATGGCATTTTCAAGAATGCGTACTTTTTTCATTTTAAACTTCGCTGACTATTCAGTTTGATTTAGAAAATACGAGTACCGGGGTATTGGAGGCCATTTAGTTGAGTTGAGAACGAAGCTACTCTAGGTTTATTTATAAAGTACGGATATAGAAACGAAACTTTAAAATTCTAATAAAATTTAAATTATAAAAAATTATATATCCTAATATAATATTTAACAAATATAGCTATAGTTATATATTATAATATTTACTTAAATTTTATTTAGTAAAAAAATTTATTCTACAAATAAACACTTTTTTCATTAAAACTAAGTTAATGTCAGCATAGCTTATAAAAACTATAGAAGAAAAACTTGTATCTTTTCCGAGTGTTTACTGAACCATGAACCAATAAAATCTATATATTATTCTCGTTGTTATGTGTCAAAGTTAATTTCAAGTCTTGTACCAACTTCCTACACGAGAACACGTAAAAGTTTATACTTCAGGTTTATTAAGCTTTTGATACACACAGCGAAAACTTATTTAGAAAATTTATCTAGCACTCTAATCGTAATGTAATCATCAGATATTTCTTATAACAATTAACTCATAAAAAGGTTGTTAATGTTGTAATGAATGATTTTCATATTTATGGTTATAATAAATGTTTAATAGATAAAAATAATATCACTGTTAAATGAACACCACGTTACTTATACTAATTGTAACATGTCAATCTTAATATTAATTATTTTAACGTTTGTGTCTACAACTTTATCTCTCTCATAATGAAAGCTAAACAGTGAGTATGATCGAAACTCCGCTCACGTGGCAAACTTAACAACTTGCATAATACTTAATGAAAGGTTCTGTGCTCCATTATAATCCTTTACATAGTTTCTTTGATACAACGAAAATCCCAAAGTGACATTCTTTTAATTCAACTATGCTTTACTTGAATGGAACAAAGTTCCGCGCTATGGAGCTACAACGTAGAGCTTAACTGCCGTACGTTAAACACATTTGTTTGCTTCGACAAGAAAAGGGATAAAGTAGTTCTTGTTGATCTTTTCAATCATACAGTGGATAATTTATAATGGGACTCAGTGCTACAGTACTATATGTGCTACGCCGTAGCGCCAGTTGTCATTTCACTTTGATACGGGAAAAAGAGTGCAGGGAGATTCATTCATTCAACTTAGCACAATCTTCAAAGTACTTTAGTACGTGGCATAATGTTACAGTATGTCACATTCTTAAGGGCATTTCTTTGACTTTGAACCACCTAAAAAGTGGTTATGTTGCTGTACCGTGTAAGCAGTCATTATTGTTCATACATTTTCTTTGATTCAACATAGTTTCCTTTCACATTTAAATTCTAAAGGATTTGGAGAGGTAAGGTTTATTAAGTATGTATGTATAGAAGACCTCTGTGTAACGCCACGATACTGTAAAGATTTGTCCTGTAAGCGCTGTCATAACCTTGTTAGTTCTGTAGCGCTTTCAACAAAGTTGCTTAGCTACGTTGGAAACTATGCTTTAGTGTGAAAGTTCAACATCTTTGCTATAAAAGTTTCAAAAAGGGTAAAATCATGTTCAGATCATAGTCGTATTTTAAAGAGCTACGCCAAATAATCTTGTAAGTTGTAATATATATATTTAAATATAAATATATGATATAAAATATAAGTACCTATTCCCTATATCTATTAAAAAACTAAAGTCTTACAGTTTTAAATGATGTAAAAATTGAAGTGACTACTTTGAAAAAAATATTTTCGTTCAATATATTGTATGCGTTGATAACATAGTATTCTTTTAAAACATTTAACTCAACACAATAATGTTTTTTTTTATTATATAGCGGACAACGGAGCAGGTGGGTCTCCTATATGGTAAAATAATACCGCCGCCCATGGACAACCGCGCCAAAGTCCGCGCATTGGTTATATTGCCAACTTATTACGCCACTTAAGCGTCATTCTAAAGGGCCTCCGAAATCCTCACTCTTCGAAACACAGTACAAGTACCGTTTCACGCCGAGTATTCTGTGATCAGGTTTATATCAATGTTAACTTTCTTATTCATCAAAGATAAGGCAACATACAATATTCAATATAATAATCGCACTAGCGCACAACGTCTAAAATAACATGATCTCAAGCACATGTTACTCTCGTAGCCTTCCGTTGGCCTTTCGTTAGCCATTTCAGTTGAATATTCATAGCCAGAACACATTGTTTACAAGTATTGTGTGCTTAATGCATGGATACAATTTCTCTTAGCTTTTGAACTGAATTCTAAGAGGTATTTCACTACATTTTAGCTGTAGTTTTGTTTCAATAAATGACACTTTGAATACTTTTATCATTTATAATAGATTATTTAAAAACTTTACAATTATAATTCCAATTTTTTACATTTATCATGTATTTTCTTATTTACTGCACTACGAATAGAAGTATCAATGTTTATTTGTCAGAGTAAATTTATATTTTTTCGCATTTGTGAGATAAAAGGTCGTTGTATGTCCAATTTTATTTGGGTTCCCTAATAGATAATTGAGGTAGAGCATCAACTATCATAATTCCAAATGGCTATTGATTTGAACGATATTAGTATTTCATTATTTATGACGGCAGACTCAATTATAAAATATATTTACAGACTATAAAAACTGTAAAGCGTCAAATTCAATTTGAAAAATTCGTCAATTTCAAGCGAATCACTTTTTAATTTACGACGGTCGCCATTTTGTATAACTGCAATCATTCTCTGTTGTTATAAATTTCAATTTATTTTTCAACATTTTAGAAGTTATAATATAAAAATAACCGCAACAATCTTATAGCAGTACCTACTACATAAGACATTAAAAGCGAACTACGCTATTGAATCACGGATGAATTAATAAAAATATTGCGCGCGCGCACCAAAATTACTGCTTACCTTTTGTTGTAAATACCAATTTGCTTTTACGACAAAGATACTGTACATTATTGCGGGTTGGCTTTTACCATAGTCGGATAAATCATGTACGGCGTATCAAAGATTCAATTACTCGGCTTTATTTAACCAGCGCAGATCTAAAGATACTTGAAATCTCTTTCATTTAAATGTAATTAAATGAGAACCGGTTATATTTAACTGTGACCCTCACTTAACCACGGTTCAACACATAATTAACGGACCCTCGTTGGTTTTAATTACGGTCCGACATTATGTTTTATTTGATTTGATATTTTAATGAAAATTTATAGAAGGGTAACTTTCACGGTAATATGATATTGTGTTAATTAGTTACGTAAAATTATGATAGAGGATTTTACGTCTGGACTGACTGAAAATATGTTCATTACATTCAGAATTTTAATATTCAAATTGATGAGTTTAATAATTATATTAATTGATTGAAGTTCATTCGAGAAAATTAGATTTATATGTTTGAAAACCAATTATGAGTATAATTTTGTTTAGTATGTATTTAATTGATAATTTTATTAATATATATTTTTTTCTCACAACAAGCAAGTATTTTTTGTTTCTTTACTGCAGATTTCCCTTTTTTTAATTTCATTTATCAATATATTAATATCAATAAATACACTCAAATTATTACCTTGGTTTAAATTTTGAAAATTTATACCCAAATATAGAGAGCGATCGGCTTCTTTGTTTAGAAGATTTATTGCATTCAGAATAAGTTTATAAAATTCATGTTGGGCGGAACGTGCGAGATATTTCACCTTAGAGTTTGTCGATACCGCATAATGCATCGACTTGCGCTTGCCAATGACAGCTTGCCAAATTAATAGTGTTGCACACCTGTCGTACTTATCGATATTTCTGTACTGTTAATCGAATAATTATAAGAATTATCATATTTTTGTTCAAAATGGTGCCATAAATGACCTAAACATAGTCGATACTTATAAAGTTTTCATTGTAAATTGTATTATGACAAGTAGTTATTTAAGTATTCAATTAAAAATAAGGTTTAATAAAATAGTTATAACATGAAATGATAGCAAAACTACAAAATTATGTAAATTGAATGATTTTGCTTATAACATCAGTTCACTTTTGAAGAATTGAACTATAGATTACTCAACGACTTTCTAGACACTCAAAGGTTTATCCATACAAAACATATTTTTAAAACTCGATTTGATTATATTTATATATTGTATTTTGATTGATATCTTATGTGTTAAATTGGAGGGATTCCTTCAAAATAAATGTAAACACGGCGTTCCCTTAATGGTAACTAAATCTTAACGCGGTTCAATTTGCAGCGATCCAGTAAATCTGAGGGTGCACTAAAGATCTTAACAAACAATGCCAAGAGCCGCAGTCGATAATTTATCGACGGCGATGGGGCGGGGCGTGGACTCGTTCCAACATCGATGTGTGGTACAGCACTAATGTGTTGCGATTTGTGATAGCCAGATTTATTGGGGTGCATTTTGTCTCTGCTCTAAGAAGTCTAGCTATTTTATTGCGTGGTATCAAAATAATTTATTAACTTATATAAATGACAGCTGACAATGTCTTACCCAGTTGCTTATTATACTTGAAGCCGAGATCTCTTGCGCCTCGAAGAATTTAAATATTATACAAAATATGTATTGGTTGAAAGTTAAAAATACATTTAGTTGTTTTGGTCTCTAGCGGACAACCACGCTGCAATTCAGTATCGTAATTCATTCATTGAAATACAGTACAAGTACTGTTCTTCTGTGAGCTCGTGGTTAAATTCCGTACTAACCGGCTCAATGACTATAACATCTCTCCCCAATTACGCTTTGAGAGCTTGGTAGCTTTATGGTTTTAAAAGTGCATCATGTAGCGACAATTATTATTTATTCGGTCTCTGAAAGGGCTTGAAAGTTGATAGTGGCTGGGCGAGTGTCTTAATACTGTCGCACCCGTGGGAGAGTCATGCATTTTCTGACGCACAAATTGGGCCGGCTCGTCCGAAGTGATATCACAGGCTCCATCTACCATATAGGAGACCCATCTACTCCGTTGTCCGCTATACTATATAAAAAAGGTAGACTTTTTTAACACACTCTTCAGAACACTGTCAAACCCATCCAAAGCCTAAACACAATTTATAAATTCTGTCAGACCGGGGATTGTACCCGGTACATATGACGTCACGGTAACTTATAAAAACGTTCAGCCGCAAGAAAGTATAAATTATACTTATTTAAATAGATAGAACATGAAAACGTTTAAAGAAAAACGATGAGGCCAAAAAGATAAAATCAAATCAAATTGAACATATTCCAGTCCATGAAATGTTTCAAAATATACAATTTTCGAAATAAATAATTAAATTGAAACGGAGCCTGTAGACGTACTTCCTGGGAGATGTCAAACTTCTCGCGTCCTAGTATTGAATTTTCAACTAGTTTTCAGAACAACTTTTTTGGTTTCATCGAAATATGTCCCGCTTTCATCTCGGCCGTGTTATTGACAGGATAAAGAATGTGATCATTATAAAATAATGAGAAACTCATGGTAATTAATTAACATTCTCATTTAAAGCAACATTTCGCGTATGTAGGTCGATTTTAATTCAATTTACAAAGAAAATTCGTTCATATGATATTATTTTAATTAACTTACGTGAACAAGTATAATAAGACAAGCAATTGAATAAACTATTATATTAAAGATATTATATCAATTTTAAATATTAATCCATCATTTAAATAATCTAAGTTATAAATAAGTAATTTTAAAAAAAATGTACGTTAAAACAAAGAAAATCCATTTTATAATGTTATTTTAATTAATTATATTCAGACAACCTTAGTAAGCTAATTCAAAATTTACGAAACACGCCAAAAATATAATAAAGTATCTAATAAGAAAATCGTAGTTCGTTGTTAATATTATCTAAGGTTTAGAATTTTTCACAAACTTACCCAAAATAATTGAGTACAATAGTCCCGCAGTTTTCCCTAAAAGCCACTGATACCTTACTTGCCGGAGGTAATTCCCAGCAGACGTAAAATGCCAAAAAACATCCCCCAAGGTAATCCTAATAATGATAACGAGAGGAATCGTTAAAAATGTCGTTAACCGCTCGAGTGTCTCGTTATTTATGGAAATGATTCTGATTCCGATCGTTACCCGTTTTACACGTGGGGCGCCTTTAGACCTGCGATGCATCGAAGTCGTGTATGTATGCAAGACAATTCTTCAAATATTGAAATGAAACTATTAAATGAGGTTATGTTTGATAAACAATTTTAGTTATCTGCAACTCAGGAAGAGAAATTTTGATTTTAATACTTAAATTTCAATTATATTTGATGCTGGGAATATGAACTATACAATAACGTTTACCTTAGATATAAGAGAAAATCATACAAAATACTATATTAACTTAGCTTTACATCTATTTTAAACTTAAAAAACTAACTTTACTGATAAAAGCTAATTAAGTAAAAATATTATTATGGATCACAGTCCACAGAAACAATTTGATGGTTTAAAAAGGGTAACCAAGTGAAATCAGACAGGTTATAACAGAATAAGTCTAGGTAGGAATACAATAAGTCTAGGAAATAGGAGAATATCCCAAGATGAGTAATCCATACCCCAAGCGCTAGCTGGACCACGGATGCGTTGCCGGCCTTAAAGGGATAAGCTACTCTCTTTACAGGAATGATTTGGAAATACCTGTGCAGCTAGCGATATTTTTTATGGTATAGCCGGCAACTGAGCAGGCAGGTCTCCCATATGGTAAGAGAATACCGCCGACCATGAACAACCGCGCCAAATTTCGCGTATTGGTTGTAGTGCCGGATTTTTACTCACACACTCTGCGAAACCCAGTTCAAGTACCGTTTCACTACCGTTTCGTTCGTTTTATTATGTGATTGCATATCAAGACAAAGGGCGGTACAAAACGTGTTAAATAAATCTCAGTTGTAGAAAAAAGATACTGAAAGATGGCAAAATCTCTCCTGACACATATATCGTTGCGTCTCACTATACACAATACGCATAGGATTAGGTTAATAAGACTTAAAAGTCGTATCGTATAGACTAAGCGAACATCTATAATGAGATGGCTATACTTAGCTTTGACTGCAACATAATTATGCAACGCGGGTTTTCTTGTTTTCTTGTTTGACTTTAAAAATATCTTTGAGAAAATTGCACTGTCCAAATAAAATCTTATTCGAATGTTTCTTGTTTGCTTTGAATATTTGACTCTTAAAGTTTTCTAGTGCACTGCTACTCTTATAATAATACCAATTTAGTCGTAGTTTGAATCTAAAGGAAATATAAGTTATTTCCAACTATATTTTATTTATAAGACTTTATAATACTTTTCTTTTAAATCTTCCATAAATTTAACTATATTTTAATACCATATAAAAAATGTTATTCATTTTAAAAAGATTATCATAATATTTAAATCAGTTTTAACAATTTGTTACATATTATAACTTACAAAGTAACAACAAAAAAGCCGCATAATTTAAAAAAATTTTTTAGCTGGGAAATAATTCAAAGAACAAGTCAAGTGAAGTAAAAGAATTAATATGGCACGCCCTAGTCTATTTGCATATCAAAAGAGGTTATGATATACCAAAGTACACTGCGGGCCATCAATAACAGGAACGATATAATCTATTTACAAAACGTGTCACAAAAAGTATCCACATTTGGCAAGATACCAGACTAGTCAGGGAGACGGCGTCGTAAAACTTTAACTGTTTCATTCAAGTTTTTTGATAAAAATTTATGCTTCAATACAAAATAGGATATATAAATATAGTATGGATCATTATTAAAAAATAAATATTACAATTATGAAACATTATTCAATCTGCAATAAATCCATGTAGTTATGATTAACAATATAAAATTCAATTTTTTAGCTATAAAATAATATCAAATTAAAACCCAAATTAATATTTGTGATGTCTGTATTGTAAGCCATTTATTAAAATTAGATCACTAGAAACGCTAAAACTAAATAGTAGTAGATAAGTTTAAATAAATATTTAATAATTACAGAAACGATTTTACTTAGAGATATACATTACTTTTTATCTTGGCTTAGCTATATTATACTCTAATAAGTACATACAGATGAAGAATTACTTAAGGGTGATAGATATTATAATAAGCTGTATTATTGAAAATAAATCGAGTTTCCAAAAAAATACGACTTAATACCACCTTGGTGACTATGACTAAAAGCATTTACGACAATTTTTTTGAATATAGACCGCCCACGGCGCTAAACGTCACTATAAAATATATCATATAGGCAATCCTAGACAATAGCAGTGACTCAATCCCTCATATTATTTCTCGTATCCTTCCGCAGATAATCGAGTACTGCAAAATAAATCTTGGCACACGACCACTTGCCTTGATGTGCACTTTATTCCGCTATACAATAAATATTTGGACAAACTCTTATGCTTTAAGCTAAACGGGTCAACTCAATTTATTTTAAATATTTTTTTGCAATCTGTATGTAGAGTTTGTTCTATCTTCTTATGATTTTTCGAAAGAAAATATAATTTTTATTGCATTGTTAGCTAATAAGGTAGAATGCTGGGTTTAGTTTGTTTTAACAACTCTATAGGTTACAACGGTGGTTGGTCATAAATCTCTTAACGTTATCCGAGAGCGATGTTAAAGCATATGCTGTAGCATAAATTGGATCGTCTCGTGAAGTGATTGACTAAAATAAAACCACCATGTAAAAGCTGAGTAAGAGGTTACTGGATGTTGACTCAGCTATAGCACTTAAACGGCACAAAACAAAATTTTATTAAAAAAAATTTCTCCATTTATATATAAGTTTAAAACACATAGTTTTAAGGCGAGGAAGAAGTACATTTAAGTGATGAACTTTTAAAAATGTTTTAAAATTAAATTTCTTTTAAAACAATTTAAGATTAAATGTGCTACTTTAAATAATTATCCGTAAACTAGAACGGAGTTCAAAGGACTAGAAGAAGGAGTTAACTGTACTATATTTATGTCAGTAGAGTATATTTTCAACTGAAAAAGTACAAAATTTCAATTTTACTATCAGTTTTATTGAATAATTATTATTTGATGGGAAATAAGTTTAATGAATGACAAATTACTAATTTCTAACATTCATTTTGCCAACTTAGCTATCGTACATATATAGCTATAACACACACACACATATATATATATATATAATATAATAAGTAATATATCTAGTCTAATATATATATACCCTTTGTTCTCTAGAATTAGTTATTGTATATTGTATATATTATATGTTATTGTATATATATTATTATAAACCCTATTGGTAAACCGATACTTGTGGTCCTCCAGAGGCTGTTCGATTCCGTCATCCACAATGGTGTCACACCGGAGGCTTGGA
>DWCF01002049.1:0-26114 GCA_018230265.1 Delias oraia | reverse complement strand
AGAGATGTTGACTATTCTGCGATTACAATTCTTCCAATAGAACTTTACTTTGCCAAATTCGGATTTATAACAGTCAATTTTACACGTATTGCGAGTTGCGATATATTTTAAAGCGATTGTAAATTTCAAATCAAGATATTAATAATAAAGACTGATGCATAAAAATCATATTTATTCAGATGTCGAACTTTTTGAAAGAGTTTTAAGGGCTGTGATGATATCTTCAAACTGCATCTTTGAAATTGAATTGAAACAAATATTCCTATTAATTTTATTGCGCGTTATAGTAATTATAGAATAGTTATAGAAAAACTATATTTTCACATAGTCGTTCATTAATTCATTGAACAGCTTTTATTTAGAAGATTGTGTATGTTGTATAGGAAAAATTGTAATACTTAAAACTTTTTCCAAAAATACCAAACTTATTAACGGCCTGCCGAAACGGTGGGAGATAAACGCGTCTGTCTAAACACTAAACTAATTTTTGAGCGCACCTAGAGCAATTAGTAGCGATGATAAAAAAACTTAAAATTTCCAAAAAAAAAGTCGCCATACAAGTTCAACTATTCCAATTCCAATTCGATCTGACTGAAGTTTGATTTATTTCTAAAAAAGTCAGTTCCAAACATTGGTTTCCGACTTTCATAATACTCATTGTTCGACGTCAGCAGTGACAGCTGAAATAGTGATTACTTATTATATTATAATATTATACGATTTAGTGTTGTAACTTTTTAAATAAAAATAAATAATTTTATCTATCAGTTTCACCGTATTATTTATTCCTACTTTTGGTACAGGATTTAACCAAAACATTATTTCGTATAAAATGGTAATTTTTGTTTAATTCGTATACCGAACTTTTTAAACTATAATAAACGTTAGTATTTATAAAAATGACATTTTCATTTGTTATTTTGTAAATGAATAATCAATTGTTTGTTCAAAATTATAACAAATCATAAAACTTAGATATTATGTTAATAACTGTAATTCACAATTATTGTAAGCAATCGTTAAAATGTAACCAAAAGGCAAGACTCTATATCGAAAAGTTCTATCGTATTATGAAATGAACTATACACCAAGATGCCATAGTCAAACTATAAATATAAATAAACAGCCATCTTGTTGATTGTGTTTACTGTTTTTATATCGTTATTCTAAATTTATAATTTCTTAGTAATTTTTATTGCTTATAGCTGTAATCATTTAGTTTGATTTAAAATAGATTAATTTTTTGGTACGGCAAAATTAGGTTTAAGAGATTATTGCTTTTGATTTGAATTTTTCGCTGTTTTCTTGTGGTTTGGGTATTATGAATTCAAAACTTATTTTTAAATTAAATAACTAGAACTTCGTTTAACCATAAGCAAAAGATCTCATGGAAAACTATATTGTTTTATCTTTTATTGGAGAAGGATCATTTGGGAGAGTATTCAAAGCTAAGCATAAAGAGACTAATGCAATCTTAGCATTAAAAGTCATACGAAAGGTATTGAAAAGTGAATCTTTACTATTGCAATATTTTACAACATTAAACATTTCTACAGATATTGTTTTAATTTTGTATCAATTTTGCAGAAAGGGCGATCCATAAAAGATCTAAAAAATTTAAGACAGGAATGTGATATTCAAAGACAACTTAATCATCCCAATATTATTCGAATGATAGATAGTTTTGATACCGAATCAGAACTTGTCGTCGTCACAGAGTATGCTGAAAAGGAATTACATAGTATTCTTGCTAAGGAAGGTTGCCTGAATGATGATCAAGTAAAGAAAATAACATGGGATTTGGTTTCAGCATTATATTATTTACATTCTCACAGAGTTCTACATAGGTTAGTGATATAATAGTGAAATATGAATATATATTGAAATATTAAAGGGTACTTGATCCATTGAGTATTGTACTATAAATTTCTATATTGTATACAATGTTGTATATGGTTATTTTTTCCAATTAAATATATTCTCAGAGAAGTATATATATATAACCAACCTACTGTTTTCTTTATCCAGAGATCTGAAACCACAAAATGTGCTTTTGGATAGTACTGGAAGAGCCAAGCTGTGTGATTTTGGACTTGCTCGGATCATGACCAATGCAACACATATTCTCACCTCCATAAAAGGAACTCCTCTTTATATGGCTCCTGAATTAATTGATGAAAAGCCATATGATCATCAGGTATTGAGAAACAATACTCACCATGTGATGTTGATAAAATGAAATTAAAATTACCTACAGCTATAAGAAGACATAGAATTATACTTAGGTTTAAAACAATTACTGTAATTAAGAAAAATTTATTAATTACAAACTTCAATCTGTTGAAATAACTTAAAGCCAATGAGAATAAAAAAACCTTTGAGCAAAATTAAAATCTATAATATTTGTGATTTTACATTATTATTATTTTGTTTCACTATTTTTGTATGTTTGATATTCTTTATTATTGTTTTTTTTTTCAGGCAGATCTTTGGTCTCTTGGATGCATAGTATATGAAGTTATGGCTGGTCAACCACCATTCTGCACTATGTCCATATGGCAACTAGTCAGAATGATAAGGCATAAACCAGTTCAGTGGCCAAGTTTTATAAGCCCTGAGGCTAGATCATTTTTACAGGTTAGAATTATTTGTCTACA
Source organism: Delias oraia (assembly GCA_018230265.1). Taxonomy (NCBI): domain Eukaryota; kingdom Metazoa; phylum Arthropoda; class Insecta; order Lepidoptera; family Pieridae; genus Delias; species Delias oraia. Next base: position 23,457 of record DWCF01002049.1, on the reverse strand, counting down.
GCCTTTTCTAAACAAGTTAAATAGATATCATATTATTTAAATATAGATACTTTAAATACTGTATAATGGCAAAGTTTATAAGATAGACTTATCACAAATTTATTTTAGTAAGGAATATAATGAAAAGTTCTTTTTTGCATATCTGTTGTAAAAACACAAAAAGTTTAATAACGATAATTAAAACAATAGTCAGTTTCAGATATGATATTATATTGATTCATTTATGGCTTTTTAGGGTTTACTGCATAAAGACCCAGTGAAAAGGATGACTTGGCCAGAAATTCTAGAACATTCTTTTGTGAAAGGATATGTTCTAATCCTACCAGAAGATATTCAAAGTGATTCACCATTCACAAAACCTTTGACTCACAGTCAACAAGAAGCCAAGTTTCTTCAAACAGAAAAAATGAGCAAAAATGTCAAGTAAGGCGCTATAATATCTTTTATATACTTATGTGCTCAAGTTTTTTAATTTTTTTGAAAAATACTAACTTTGAAAATAAAAAATTTCAGGACTAAAAGTTATGCACAAATCAGACCAGAACGAGAACATGATTTAAGAAATATTCGTGGTGGTGTTCAGGCATTTGAATGTGTGCCTATGTCTGATGATGACAGTGTTAGAGCGATAAGTGCTTTTAGTGTAAGAGATAGCCTTAAAACTGACGACGAAGACCAATCTCAACCAATTACAGCAACAAACGCGAAATTACTAAGACATGAATTCAATGTTATGAACAATTCTAATCTTGTTGTGTGTAATCTTGAAAAAAACATAGCCCAACTTATGGAAAACAATAAACAGGAATTAATGAATAGAATTGAAGAAGAAAAATATGAGAAAGCTGAAATAAAAGACAGTCATAAAACAACGCCCATTGACGATGAGGATATAAAGCTAAAAAGTAAAGGGAGTACTGCATCCCAAAGTTTAGAAAATCCAAAGAGCACAAAGTGCGACGATGTCAATACGGCCCTCAGTAAAAGTGTGCCTCCTTCATATAAACAGAAATTATTACAATTCTCGAAAGATAAGTTGAGATTTGGTAGTGGCGGAAATAGGTTGACGAGAAGTATTAAGAGGTCATTCCATTTTAGTAGAAGCCTGGATAAAAATAAGACTGATACACAAAGGCGTGCAAGTACGTCAACAATTGAAACTAAAAGTATAGATGATAAAATTAAGTATCCAAAAGAGGAACAAGACGAAGATGTTGAAAAGAATGAAGTCATTGATGAAACACTAGATGATAAAGATATTGCTAATAATGACAATATATTGCGTCATGATGAAAATAACGAAGGTGACGTACATTTTGAACAATTTATATCATATAAATCTTTTAAGCTACATTTTTATGAGCTTACCTCAACAATTTGATCTTCACCCGTGGGAGAGCCATGCTGAAGCGTATGCTGATTGGGCTAATTGGGCCGGCTCGTCCGAAATGATACCACGGGTTCACAGAATACTCAACGTGATATGGTACTTGTACTGTGTTTCGCTGATTGAGTGACGATATCGGAGGCCTTTAAAAATGCCGCTTAAAGTGGCGTAAAAAGCTGGAAACACAACCAATGCGCAGAATGTGGTGTGGTTGTCCAAGGGTGGCGGTGTTCTCTTACCATATAGGAGACCCACCTGTTCCGTTATACGCTATGCTATAAAAAAACATCTATTTCTTCTTATTTTGTGGCCTCCGTGACTAGTGATCACAATTTTTCAAGTGTCAGTATATTTACATAAATAATGGCAGATAATCGAACAAAAATGTGAAATAATATTCTAAGAGAGATACGACTTAGGTATAACTATGAACCAATATTTCAACCAAAGACGAAAATGTTGAGATTACAGAGAACAGATTATACTATATAAGTATGAACAAATAACAAAGATTATGAATTATAAATAGGAAATATTTTAAAAAATGGAAATAGAATGTATTTTTTACATTAATTCATTTACAGCTTAATATTATTCATATGTAAAAGTTTACAAAAATTTAAATTAATTACGAGTAGAACATAAGAGAGAGAATACATTTGGAGGATTAAGGATAAGGAATATGGGGAGAGAAAATCATACAAAGGGAAAGAACGCATTGATCTACTTATATTACTATAAATTAAACAATTAAATGCTTATATTAATTATGCTTTAATAGAAACGTATGAATTTCAGACTTGAAAGAGCCGTCTTCGATAGAATTAGAAGAATGGGAAGCGTTTTTAAACTCAAATATTAGTGAAGTTATGGAGGGCGATGTTGAATCTCTAACTCAGTTAAATATGGTATGCTTTTAAACCAAATAATTCTTAATTAAAATTCTTCAAAAATATAAAAAAAAGGATGTGAAGTGATCATATTACCCAAGGTCAGATTACCCAAGATTACATTCGGATTCCAACTTTACACCTATAAACAGAAACTTAAAAGAAACTTGTCCTTTTCAGGTGAGCATGGTAGTGGGAGTGGTGGGCCGTGCAGCCAAGGGTGGGAAGGGCGCGAGGGTATGCGGTGCAGTTGCGGCCTTGCTTGCGTTACCGTCTCTTTCACACTCACTGCCAAGGCATACTCTTCTCAACATTCAAGATGTGAGTTATTATAATTTTCTGAAATATTTTTCATTTTTTTTGTGGTTATGTATCATTTTTAGTTATCAATTAAACTAATTTAATAATTAAAATTAATCTGCTTACTATTGTATATCTGGACATTTTGGAAACATTGACTATTGCGCACGACTTCATTGCGTTGCTTATAAGTTTTAAGCTTATAAGCATTTTTAAGGCAATTTGTGCCGCGCACAACCGATCTGTAGAATTAGCTGCCAGCAGGGTTATTTTCAAACCAATACTACTCTGGGACCTTCAAGAAAATACCGTATATTCCTTAAAATGCACCATGGCTTTGCAACGGTTAAGAATATCCATGGTCAGAGGGCCGCCTAAGTTAGCCTCCTGCTCGTTTGCCGCCTTTTGTTATAAATAAAATCAAATTATCGTATTGGAACACTTGGAAATTATTTCCAGGTGTATCTCGAAGCTAAAGTGGTTTACAGTTTCATCGCTGCAATATATACACTCATTAAGGACAGTAAAGTCTCAGACGACGGCGCCGAAGAACGGTATTTATCTATTTACTTAACATATAAGCTATGCATATAGGCCACATTTATAGCACACAATATATATAATTATTAATAAAATAAATATGTATAATTATATATGTAATATTAAGATAAATATCGAAAATATAATAATTATTCGTAATATAAATATATTTATTTTTTTAATTTGAATATTCAAATAAAACTCGATAAAATTCGAATTAATTAAAATATTTAATAAATTATTGATGTAATAATGTAAATAATGCAGTATTACTTATTATAATATTTAGTTTTATTTTAAGCGGAGAGTAATATGTGTTGGCAACTTAACAAAAGTTATAATTAAGTAAATATTACACTGTGATATTTATACTAATTATATTACAAATTAATCGTTTTTAAGGTTAAAATGAATGAATCATTTTACAGATTTCGCGGTGTGAGCCGTATGTTGGAAGTTTGCATTTGGCTCTGCGGGCGCTCGTGTCGGGCTGTGAGGCAGCTCGCCACATCTCTTGGGACAAACAACACTCATAGAGTTTATACGACTTTACTTTCTACGTGTAAGTATATAACCAATATTAAAACACATACAAGCTAATTAATATAAAATTGTATTCTTTGTTGTTTATACCAATTTTATAAAGAGGTAAATATTGAGTGTATTTTTTTTAAATTTTATAATGGACAACGGAACAGGTGGGTCTTCTATATGGTAAGAGAACATCGTCGACCATTAACAAACGCGTGCTTACTTAGTACTTGTACTGTGCTTCGCAGATTGAGACCCTTGAGCGGCGTAAAAGGCCGGCAACACGACCAATGCGCGAACTGTTGCTGTCCATGGGCGACGGTGTTCTCTTACCATATAGGAGATCCACCTGCTCCGTTGTCCGCTATGCTATAAAAAACGCCTTTGATATTTTGCTTATTTTGTTACAGATACAGTTTCTCCGCGAATCGTCATCAATATTGTTAGTCTTCTTATAACAATCCTTCAAGATCTGCCTGAACACTCGGATATAGTGGAACGGATATTGTTCGAAGAAAAAACATTTTCATTCCTGAACCTCTTAGAAAAGCCAAGCGATCCTCTCAAATTACGCATTTGTATTTTAATAAGTTTGTTATGTACCTACTCGTGTACAGCCTTCTCGGCAGCCATGGAGAATGAATGGAGTAAGAGAAACAGTGATTTATTGGAAGAGCTGCATTCACATTGCAACGTAACACTCAATAGAGCGGCTAGATTGGCTAGTAAGGAGCTGAGTAGTATGCCTTTTTATACTTGTTAACATTTAAGGAGAAATAGAATAAGAAGAATTAATAAAGCTCTACAGAGGCAAGGCAAAAATTATGCTGTATCAATTTTGCAATATATAACGGCTCTCCTATGATAAAATACAGTGGAAAAACATTCCTTGTGAAGTTACAGTAAGTAAATTAAAACAACGAAGTTTTTAGAATATAATAATACCAAGATTGTCGTACAATGAGCGCTTTAAGGCAATTTGTGCCGCGCGCTACGATTCTGTGGAGTCAGGTGGGTGTAGGGGTATTTAGAAACCATTACGACTTGGGGATCTTCAAAAAAAAGCATACCTATTCCTGAAGGACCGGCAACGTACCCCACCCAGGACCGCTTATCCTAGGAAATGCTTCTCATTTTCCTGTTTTCATAAAAAAAAATTCGGATAACAACTACAGTCAAAACCTGATATAGCGACTTTGAGGGCACCGTATATGTCGACGTTATATCCGGTAGTTGTTATAAGCGATACCAAGTACAGTAGTTATATCAGTTTTGTAGTTACATCATCATAGGTAACACTTAAAGTAATTCATTGTAGCCTATTATTCTGTCCCAGGCTCAAATAATTTTGCATTTTACGTTTAATACTCCATAAGGTATGAGTATCGTCAGTATTAAACTGGCCATTAAAGAGAACAATTTTTTGTATATTTTAAAAATTTATTATTTCTGCATTCCTGGGACAAGAAGTGGTTGGTCGCTATAGTCGATGCATATCGAAAAGTTAAATCGTTGTAAGCCGTTCGTCGCTGTATCCGAAGTTGTTATAGACGGTATGTTTACCAAGTAATTTACTAGAGATTCGTACCGAACCATACAATCTGGCTGTAATAACCGATTGGTCGTTGTAAATGATGTTTTTATAATGTTTTGACTGTAGTTTTAAAAACCGTTTCATAAAGCAATGACGATTAGCAATTTTGTATGTAATATAGCGCCTTTAAAAATTGTACAAGCAATTACCTATAATGTGATGCTTCCTTGCTCCATGATTGAACAGAAATCAGTATGATTTCTAAAAAAAATATCCGATGAATTTAGCTCGCTTCATTAGAAAATAATAAAATTGGTAATTGTAAATTTATATCTCTAGTTTCGTAATTACAACTGCACCTTAAACGTTTACTTATTAAAACACGCCTGTGATAAAATTTTAAAAGTTGTTAATTACCATTTCTACTTTGAACGTACATGATTGTGATTTGTAGAAATAATATAGAATATTTCTCGTTAAAGAATTATTATATAGGTATACATTAAGTGAGCTTAAAAAAATTAAATTTACAATTCAAATGATATATATATGATATAAATTAGTGGTGCCCAAATGCAAGACCAAGACCAAGACCGCCTAATTTAGCAAGACCAAGACTGAGCGCGTAAGACTTGAGCAAGAACAAGACTAAGCCTGCAAGACTCGCACGTCTTGCAGCTAGTTTTTTTGGCAGTGATTTTTTGAATTTCTCATTAAATCTTTAGACATATTTTATAAATCTGGTTGGTCTTTACTATGGCTATGCTAATTCAACCTTAACATTTTCCTATTCTTATAGGTTTTTCTAAGATCTGAGGTAAATTTTAATAAATATTAATAGTCTAATAGGTAATTCCAAGACTTGCAAGACTCTTGCTGCAAGAGCAAGACCAAGACTGGCAGCGCAATAGCAAGACCAAGACCAATAGCAGGTGTATTGGTCAAGACCAAGACTAAGCTAAGTCTTGCATTTGGGCCACACTAATATAAATATATATATATATATATATATATATGTATACGCTTCACCGGAGGATGTACAGCATTCCCTTCCGAGTACAGGAGATGTTTTGCGACCACCAACCCGCTGGCCAAGTGTGGTGATTTAAGGCAAAACACCCCCCTATCAGGAAGTCCTATGTCCAGCAGTGGACTTGACAGGCTGATGATGTATATTGATTAATGTGCCTTATTGTGTAGAATCAAAAATTTATAATTTTAATTCTTCGTATTGTGCCATTTCAATATACTTTTTAACAGTTGCAATTTTTATTAAAATCCTTTCAAGTCCAGTCATCCTTAAAGAAATCTGGTTTTTTGTTATATAGCAGATAATGGGGTAGATAGATCCCCTGATTTTTTACACTGTCCATGTACAACCACGTCTGAAACCGCTATTTGATTGGGTTGGCGGCTTTTCATTTGCCGGTGAAACTTAAAGGGCATTTGGTATCTTCGAATCTATTTCAAGCTGGCATTCCGTCTGAAACTATAGCCCATTCAGTGCGTCAGCATGGTTCTCCCATGGGTAAATACTTTATCATCAATTTAATTTATCGTAGCTTGCACATCTATCTCTATTTTCATACCATGTTATTTTTGTTGCCATTGAAGTTCTTTTAATTAAAACAACCTTTGAAATAAAATGTGTTTTTCACTTTGTTCTCACTAGAAGTTACTTTGAGATGCTTAATGAAGACTGAAGTGTCTTACAATTATTAGTTTTTAACTTAACGTAATACATCTGTAGCATTATGATTGGTTATGGAATTCATTTGATTAAGAAACTAAAAGAAAAGTAACATTTATATATGTAGGTGTCTTTTTAGGTTATTTTACTACTGTTCTGGTTTACCGTCTGTTAAAAAATCATTTAAATCGACATAATGTCTATTATAGTATGCCAAAAATATGTTAACTGCAGAAAGAAGTCTCAAAAGACCCGCCTTGATTATCGAATAAATCTAATATTATTATAGTGAGATACGAACCCCTAGAGTAAAAATATCAATCCAAATAAGGTTGTCGTCAATTGCGGCGTCCAAGCCAAGGCCGCCGCAGAGGGCAAATGGTCGCATCTAGCAATAGGACATTGACGTCAGATCAAAAGCCTTTTATACAGGTTTTGCCGATTTATCGCCTGCTGTGAATGTGGGCGTTGCACTTTATGGCACATGGGTTACATAAGGAAGGTGAGCGCCCGGCCTCGCGCCGGTCGTCTCGTGCATTCACCGCCTATTAGAATATGCATATTCAAATTCTCTTGTGTATTTAGCGCCACGCCTATTTTGGCACGCAATGTAGGTGAAATTTTTACGACGTGGGATGAGTAACTTTTTTTATATAGTAAGAGAACTCCGCCGTCACAGTTTATAAGGGCCTCCGATATCCTCACTGACTCAATGAAACACAGAAGAAATACCTTTTCAAGTACAACTACACGCTTAGTATTCTATGAGCCCGTGGTATCACTTCGGACGAGCCGGCACAATTAGTGCGTTAGTTGTGTGACACGGGTGCGACAGCTAAAGAAACTCGCCCAGCCAGTACCTAGCACTGCCTGAGACTGAATAAAATATAATTGTCCGGACCGGAATTCGAACCCTCACGCTTCATGGCACCTATACTTATTAAATCACTTAGATACGCGGCTCTAATATTTGAATGCTTTTGAATTACATATTACACTTGTTACTATAATCCAGTCGATATTAATTAGTTTCAAAATAGTTTCTTATCTCTCCGAATAGTTATTGAATAAAATTTAGGTTAATGTAGGAAAATTTACATAAAATGACGCAGTTAAATGTACACTTATCGTGGCGTGATAATATATCTAATACTTGTAACAAAGCTCTAGTGCAGATAATAAGACGATATTTATGCAGATAAGGTGCATTCAAATCATTGCAGTGTTGTTGAACCCAGCTCTATGATCTAATAGTTTAGTTGGTACTGACGTAACGCTGCGTGCAAAATGCCATTCACCCATATTTAAGTGCATAATTTCAATAAGTATTTACACCTACTGCAATAACAAGTCTAATAAAGTATTATCGATTGTTTATCTTTTAATGCCTTCATTTTCCTGTAGGGAAAACATCGCTATTGTATAGTACTAAAAATATAACAGGTAATGTCTTACCTACTGCTTTCTATTCATATATACTCTTAATACGAATATTGATTGGAAATATTAGGTATGTCACTTATTAATTTTATATATCTAAACAGTGCAGGTTTTAAGCTGTAGAAAAATGTTCCAATAGTGGGGAAAAATTAGAGTTGCTATCCCATGTTCAATCTGGTCGTAAATCTATGAGAAATTTATATTTTATAATTAAACTTGGACCAAATCCACAATTGTTCGTAGAAATGAAACAATGGTAGGTTTCATTTTTGCTAAAACAACGTATTCTTTGAAAAGGTAATATGAATCTGTGAAATTAATTTGACGATCATAATAAGAATATAAAACCTCTTCTATTGAACCAAAAACAAAGTTGATGTTATTAGTAAGCTGCGACTATATTATGTCTCATCGTAGTAAAATATAAATGTCATCGTAATAAATAAAATTTATATATGTTTTGGCGGCATCGGAACGAGTTCGTCATGTTTTATAATATTTTCTAAAAACAAGATGACTTACTTTCGAAGTGAAATGGGTTTATTAAAACATGTGAAAAATAAAATAATTATGAAGTACATTCTTCAGTAGGTACCTACTAAATTACAAGATTACACTGAAAAGGTAAATAACCTAATCGTAAAATACTAAAATTCTAAAGTGCACTGCACTAAAAATGTCGTTTCAAGAATTAGTTTATCAATACAATGATAGCTATTAGGGTTTTTTCGCCGATAATGCTATCAGGTGGATTTGCGTAGGCGGTCATTGACCGAAGATATTCAGTGTACCATTGGGTCATGAGTATTTTGACAACGCAGCGCGGAAATTATTTAATCAGCACGCGGCCGCTAGGCCCGAGGACGCCGGGTCGTTGACCAGAGACCGTTTCGGTCCCTCGCCAACACAACGAAAGTGAAATTGGAGATGGTCCGCAGATAACGTCCTTTTGGCCCATTCAATCTGTGGGTGTGGTTGCTAGGCTGCATATTGTGCGAGATGCTGAAACTGGAGCAATACGGTTGTCACTGCAACATTTTTATTCGTTACAGAACTCCTATTAATTAAGTAATAAAGCCATGTTGACGTAACTGGGCCGACGTGTTCTAAATGATACCACAGGCTCACAGAATACTCGCGTGAAACAGTACTTTTATTATATTTCGCTGAGTGCAGATGTTGAAGGCCCTTGAAATTATACCGCTTAAGCGGCGTAAAAAACCAGAAACACAACCCAATATTAGATTGTGGCGTGATAGTCTATGGACGGCAGTGATCTCTTGCCTGTTCTCGCCTATTCAGTTACCCGCTATGCAATAAAAAAATATAAAGTAGGTACCTTTTCAACAGACCGCGGCACTTTATTTCTTATTGACTAGATACATATTTAATATAACCTTTTAACTCTCAGAGCCCAGTCTGTACTGTTATTCCTACTAAAATTTTGCTACGTTTAAATAAAATTGTTATAGTATTATAATTTTCAGTACTATAGCAATTTTTTCAGGGAATACCCATTTTTTGTCTTTATAGACAACCCTAGTTACAAACTAATGTAATGTTTATGACTTGAAAGTCGGTTTGTTACGTAACAACAGTAAAGCCTATTATCTGTTGGTATTATATAACAACTTTAAATAATTTCCCTAAAAGTATCATTAAATTTAATCAAAATCACTTAGGAAACTGCGATACCAATCTTTGGTAATTAAATGTTTAAGATCTGTGCATCTTAGAATTTTGACTGACTTAACTAATGATTTCTTATTAAATCAATAAAAATAACACAAACTTTTACAACCGTCTACGCACAAAAACTTTCAGATCTCTCCAGATCTTATAAGAAATACATGTTAGACGACATCCGAAGAAGTAGCGTTGTACTTAAAAAGTTTATGTACTTAAGGATGCCTGTCCTACCGCAATGTATATTTAAAAATATTTCACGAAGCGGACACAGTGAGGTGTCATTCAACCGTTTGGCAAGAGGGTCGTTGACCGCTCAATACTTACAGAATGCATATTATCATATTGGCACCAAATAGTACGTAACCCAAATATCGTGATTAGATTTGTTTAGGAAATTCTTAAATTAAAATGACCGATTTTTCTACTTCACTCATTTATTGACTCATTAGTGTCATAAACTTTATTTGCTCAGATTCAGAAAATGTGTTCATATGTGAGCTGTATCGACACCAGATACGTCTTTTCAGTTGTTTAAAACTAGACGAAAATAATGATTTGTAAAACGCGGCCAACAGGTTACGTCATATCATAAGATTGTTTGCTACGAAACTAGAACTTGATTTTTTCGAAAAATATGCACTAGCTTATTGTCATTTTAAATGACATGGAGTTTATCCATGAACGTTATCCAAACGGACTATGATTGGTAATAATGTTCACACACTCAGAGAGATATTTCACCCGTGGCAGAGCAGAGTCCGAAGTAATATCATGGACTTACAGAATATTCAGCATGAAACGGTACTTGTAAAACTGAAATATAGAAAAATGACGCTTCAGCGCCAAAAAAAGCAGGCAACACAAGCAATGCTCTGACTGTGCCGCGGTTGTACATGGGTGGCGGTGTTCACTTGCTCCGTTGTCCGCCATAGAATAATAAAAAAAACAGACATTGATTGGTAATAATGGTCACAGACTATAAGGGATGTTCTCTAGGCGTGTTCGTTCCTAAGGCTAATGTCAAGCAAAAATGTAGATAAATATAAATAAATAAAGAAAAAGATAGCCAGGTGAGCCTAGCTGCAGTACCTGCTCTCGGGATCGTGAGAGTTGGTTCCGGTCAAGGATAGCCCTCACTTGGCGGCATAACTTCATCTGATGCTTAAATTTACCTGGCGCAATGAAACTAAAATGAATGATTTATTAAATTTGATTTAATTAAAGGGACATGTCTGCAGGGAACTAACTCAATAGCGGTCGTTGTATCAAATATTTTCAAATATTAGTTACCTGTAATTTCGCCTTTTTCTTGTAATGTTTTTAACATTCTTTTAAAAAGATATAATATATAAATTATTATAAAAATATTGTTTTATTACATACATAATGCATTTTGTATAGATTTAAGAAAAAAATTTCCATCATTCATGCAAAAGTATACTCGTATAATTCTTCGGAGATTAATTAAATGCTTATGGGTAAGGTTACTAGATATCTTGAGCCAAGCGCCAAACAAATTATCACAAACTCAGTCTTGATCCTTCGATCCCAGTTGCTTTTATTGATACTAAATATGATAAATTATTTATGATTGTGGAAAATATATAATTTTGAATATTACTTGAGACAATGTAATCTGACTTTTTAATGAAACCAAAAGAATTAATGTGAGAATATTCTGATTACATATATGATAGGCGATATACAAATATTCTATATGCTACCCTAAGTCGAAAATACATAGCATAGAGGACCAGGTGAAATTAGCACATAATCTTGGTTTATGAATATTGGGAGTAAAACGACCTCACCTAAAATGATCTTCCGCCTTTGGAGTCCTCTCACCCCCGCTGGATCGCACTTACGATTCCGCTCTTTTAGGGATATGAAGGCTCTTTTTGTCCCCATGTCATATTGGACTTGTATATATAAGACATAATTTATTAAAAGTATAATAATCAGATACCAGTATGCGGAGTAGATCTATACCCAGCTAATAAAGAAATACTAACAATATTTGCTAAGTTATTATTTTAATTTTTAGTTGAGTTGAGTTAAGTTTTTATTTTTAGTTGAATATACTTTGAAACACACAGGTGTGAGGGCACCGATCTCGTCTTTAATTACTATTTACGATTTACTATTACATTGTATATTGAGTTGTGATCGCAATTCAACAGAACTTTAGCTATTAAATTTCAGTTCACATGTCTTGACTACATATTTAAAATCACGTGTTTGAATACAGATACATAATAATAATTATTTAAGCAAATTACTACTTCCAGTCAGTTTCCACCAATAAATTATACGTTTTCACAAAGAGCTGATGAAATTAACTTGATTGTTTTTTATTATTTTTATACACCAATAGTTTACGGGGTACAGGGACAGAGTAGCCAAAATACTAACAGATTTGATTCTGCTTTAGTTTACATGCAAGTCATACACGGATAGGCGGCTTTTTCAATAAACAAACATTTGAGTAATTTTGGACCAAATAAATGAAGTAAAAAATTATATAATCCTTTTGTTGATTTATTCACTATTTATGTCTCTAATATTGTAGTATGTAGTAGTTTTAAAATAAGAATTAAGTTTTAACGTCATTGTTAAATTTAAATATCGTTCAGAAATTATATATTTCAACTGAACAATTGTTGTTTATCGCTCGCTTAACGTGTCCTTGCAAGAGCAATAACCCCGGAATACTTTATATCTTGACGTTAATTCCAGATAATATAACAGATGATTGTTGCTTATGTAAGCCTTTGATACCAAATCTATAATGATGTGACCTTCGCGGTCATTGTCCTATAAAATAGAGGTTATGATTGACATCATTTGATATAATATCATAAAACGATAACTCGTTATCGGTATTAATAATTCAAGAAAAATTAAAAAAAAATTAAGCTTAAAACATACCATTTATTTGATAATATTACGTAAACATTAAGTAACTGTATATATTAAATTTAATTCAATAGTTCCATTAAGCACATTTTCTTAACTTAATGAAGTAATTATAGTAATTAATTTGTACAGTTACGACTTAACATAATGAATGTATGTGTATATTTACGATTATACGAAATCCTATTTGCAAAAGTGGAAGGGAGCGGTTAAAAAAATTCTATAAATCTTAATCTAATACTGTTTAATGCTTTAAACAACCTCTTCTGTCTATAAATAATTTGTAGTACAAAGCAAGTATTAATATTACACTATTACAGATTTTTTTCAGCCATACATCACATGCTTCTTAATTCTTAAATAAACTGTTTCAATTATCTTGATTAATGTAAAATAATCCAATCGTTTCGTTAGTAAAAGAATATGTGAACATGTTATGCAACTCTTCTTAACCCTTATAAAATACACCATACTGTTTTATTTTAGTCATATTTGCAAAAAAATACATATGATAAAGACTAAAGTCAATAATAAGGACAAAATCGTTATTTTTCATTTTGAAACGCATTCTTGCGTATGTACCTTGTGCTAAGTTCTTAAAACATGTCTCAGCAAAAAGCATACTACAGTATATGGTGTGTTTGCTACGATAGTGGCGTAGCGCGTAGCATTATTATACTACTTAGAGCTCGTTTACAATGTTGATAAGTTGAATATATATACCACAGATTTGTATCTATGAAAGATAGTAATTGTCGTTCAATTCCCGAAAACCTCCAGTAAAATATATCCGATAGACCAAGAAGGCTAAAATAGTAAATAACTTTATCGGTGTAATTCTATGTAAAATTTATCAATATATTGTGGATCTTAATTGTTTGTATGTTTCAAGGGATATTAAATCAGAAAAGGTTTTATAAAAGGTTCTTAGTTAAATTTAATTAGGATAGCATAACATAAATATATACCGTATATATCCGTGGAAGAGACATGCTGAAGCATATGCTGACGCACTAATTGGGCCGGCTCGTTCGAAGTGATACCACGGGCTCATAGAAAACTCAGCGTAAATCGGTACTTGTACTATGTTTCGCACAGTGAGTAGATATCCGGGGGCCCTTAAAAGTTCCGCTCAAGTAAAAAGCCGGCTTCACAACCAATGCGCTGACAGTGGCGCGGTGGTTTATGGGCGGCAGTGTTCTCGTACCATATAGGAGACCTACCTGCACCGTTGTCGGTTATGGAATAAAAAAATATAATTTAACATGAATAAATATCAGCTATTCATCTCCTGCCCTACTCGTCCTTGCGCGATCAATAACCCCGGAATTAGTTATATCTGGACTATAACGTTAATTATATTAAATCATGATTTTTGCTTATGTAAGCCTGTGAAGACTAGTAAATAATGTGACCTTCACGATCGTTATCCTATAGAGGTCACATGTACTAATTCTGTTATAATAGTTATTTTACATAATATAAGGGCATTGATCCGTTAGTATTGCAAATGTTTTGGGCTATTAAAAAATATTTATTACTTACTGATTCAATTTGATAACATAATGTTATTAGAATTTGAAAATATGAACAACATTATTAACAAAATAAATTTATTGAAATATTTTATTACATACTAGATATTTATTAAGAAGTTCACAAAGGCGGCAAACGTTTTGTATAATAATTTATACTTTTAAAACCATAATATATAAGTTCAAATAGACAAATCAAAGGTATTTTATTCTTTTAGTTTTTTGGCATCGTCAAGATAAGTCAAAGTTATAAAAACTTTGTTTTTTCATTAGTGAATAAACTACTGCTGTCAAATTCATGTAATATTCAAAAAAATACTCTTGTTTAAATTTGAGACGGTATTTTCAGTTCTTCAGTTTTATTAAAAAGATGGGGGTATTTCTAACACATTTCATTTCTTATTGACGACACCAGTGTCACGTCGACAGCATAACCAGTATTGATTCTTTGCTTGAATTAAAATAATTAAAATCTTTTAAAAATGATTCCGTATAGCGTTCAAAATTATTTTTGGAATTTGTATTTAAAATATTATGATATGAGTAATATGCTCGTATTTTTTTTATGTTTTCTTCTATTTTCTATGCTTGTGTTGCGCTGCATTGATTGCTTGGTGTGTAATTGGGATCTTCCACCAGGTAAGATATATTTCGAAGTGATCCATATTACATCTTTTATATTAATTTTCATGTACATGTACATGTTTTTGGTAATATGACGATGCAGTTACTTCTGTATAGATATATTATGGAAAAACTCAGGCAAGCAGGAAAATATGATATTGTCATAAAAATAACATGAATCTTATGGTAAACCTATTTAATATTGACAATAATTACTCTTAACTATAAGGAAAATTTATGATTATATTATGATAATATCTATTTACCTACGTTTGCCGCATACACTTAGAAATAGCATTCCCATTTAATAATTATAGATTTTTATGTTCTAAGTATTTCAATGTTAACTAATTGGCCATGGAGACTTCTAAATAGAGAAACAGGTCCTTCTCGCATCTCATCTGATTTAGATTTAGTTAGTCATAAACTTTTAAATATTTTGATTGAAAATTGTAAGAATCAGAAGTGTAATAAATAGGTTTTATTTTTACACACACCTAGTGAGTAGCCTTATGTTACTGTTATGTTCATAATTACTTTAAAACATTAAATTATTACGTATTTATTTTGTTTAAAAAGTTAGCAATGCACCCACGGCGGGCAGGGGCTGGGGATATTCATGGATGAACCGATTACCTTATGTTACCTTCCTGCTGTATTGCGTACCTGTTTTCATATAAAAAAGATATCACAAAACTGATTTGTTGTTAAACGTAAAACAAATTCGATTTCTCACTAATAATATTACCTACCTAGATGTTAGAAATTTTATTTGAACCTAAATACTCCACACTTGTATTAATCTTTCAAATATTATTTAAATGAGAATAACCAATTGAATTAATATTCGCACGGACCAAACGAGCATATATTCAAAAACACTGGTATGGGTCCAAAATACAGGATTCATTGCAATGTATTACTATCTACCTAGTTGTTGGTAGAAAAATCCTCAAAATATATTTTGTTGTAATAACTTTATAGATTATTTATTAAATTGTTTCAGGGCCATGGGGAATTCCATTCCTCGGTCGTTTGCCTTGGATACGCGAAAACTCCCTACATACCACCTACCTCTCTTTGGCTGATCGTTATGGAGACGTATTCTCTTTGCGGATTGGCCATCGCGTTGTGGTATGCATCTCTTCACCTAACATACTACATGAAACCTTAAATAAACTGGATGTAATCGAACGACCCAATACTTTTGTTAGCCATCTTTACGAGGGCTACGGTAAGAATATTTTACTAAGTTAATTTAAATGTACATTCATATCCGAAACATACACAAAAATTTAATCATCTAAAAATCTAATCTTTTTCAAAAATTTATTCTTCTTTGTGATCTTTTTCTTCTATAAATTATATGATACAATTTGTTTGATTGTTATTAAAAAGGACAACTTCCTAAATGGTCAACTTCCATGTGACTTTAAAGACAATTCAAAAAGTTTCTCAACATACTAAGTACAAATAAGAAGCTCCATAATTGCATAAATCTTAAAATGGCCCTCAAATCCAATTGCGGTATACATCGGTATAATAATATGATATATATTTTGTTAAGGTTTATGAATACATATTAGAAGCCACACATACACTTGAATTTAAGTATTCTGCTTGCTAATAGTAGTGGCCTCAAGTACTTCTTTGAGGTATGTTAAATATGTACAATAAAATAATACCTAATATAAATTAATTTTGAATAAAACTACCAGGAACATAGAATCAAAGATAATTTCACAGTGGGTAGTTTTAATCTTCACCACCTCAAGTGTTATTTTTTTTATATATTAACATTTAAGTTCAAATTATTAGATGTATAAATATTTATTTGATGGGGCTGAAAAGTGTTAGAGTGGGGACCAGGAACCGGCAAGTGCAGCGTGGAACATCCACCCACAAGGTGGTCAGACGACCTTATAAAGGTCGCCGGGAGACACTGGATGCAGGTCGCCTCCGACAGATATTCATGGAGGTCCAAGGGGGAAGCCTATGTCCAGCAGTGGACGTCTTACGGCTGAAATGATGATGATGATGATAAATATTTAAATTTAAATTACGTCTGTGTTCATTCAATATCGTATTACTTCAGGAGTTCTTTTGAGTGAAAGCGAGGAATGGAATAGACAATGCGAACTGCTTAATGAGAAACTCCTAAGACTCGGTGTTAAAATGTGGAGCAGTCAGAGATTTGAACAACGTATAATTGTAAGTTATGTTTGCTGTTCGACACTGGATTTTTAAACGGAATTTAATCGTAAGATTGACTGCTCTGGTGACCTAAAATTGCGTTGCTGCTTTGACCGCCACGTCCTTCCGGTAGATTTGGACATCACTCATAATCTTTGATATAGGTTTTCAATTCAAACTTTACTTTACATGTTTATGATATACCTATGCAAGGCGTCCAGTTTTAATTTCTGTTCGTTGACCATCATTTGACTTGTAAAATTGTTATTTTTAAAGAGTGTTGAATGCCTATTTTACCAATTTGAGAAATTAATATAAAAATCAATCAAAAATCTATCAGATGCATAGAACAAAGCCATAGCAGAAGCGCAAAACATAGAACAAATAAATTTTATTTCAACTATATACTATCAAAATATTTTATATTGTTATATAAAACCATACATATTATGTAGATACATGTTGCAATTGAGGATAAATCCTCTACTTTCATGCTGCATAAAAAGGCCGGCAACACAACCACGACTGTGGCGTGGTTATTAATGGCTGGCGGTGTTTTCTTACCATATAGGAGACTAAGCTGTTCCGTTGTCTGCTATACTATAACAAAATACAACTATATCTAATCGAGTTTTTATATTTATTCTGAGTAGTTTACTGTTTTTTTTTCAGAATGAAGTTAAAGCGATGATCATGGATATAGGTCACAAAACCGGCCAATCCCATAATCCTAGCGGATTAATTGATAGATACATCTACAACGTAATTTGTCAATTAATAATGAGCCATCGCTTCAGCAATGAAGATCCGAAATTCAAATTTTTAAAACGTAGATTCAAACGCGTTAAGAAACTATTTAGTAATATTTTTATTGGCCAATACCTGTCTCTTTACATGGTGAGATTCTAAAAACTGCAATATTATTAAAAGTGATAATTAATAAATAATAATTAATTAATTAATAACACATTGATTGTCATTTCAATATGTAAACTAGTATCCACGCATTATTATCATTTTAGTAGCTTCAATTATTTTTTAAGATTTATGTTGTTAATTTCATTTGAAAATATTCAATAAACACCCAATATCATCTATTTCAGTATCTACCGCGGAAAAGAGAAGTGTTAGTGAAGATCCAGAGTAACTTGGAAAATATAAATAGATTTTGCGAGTCGCATTTAACTGCCCGTGCCGCATCTCTCAATCCTAACTCCATCAAATTACAACCTCGGGACTTGTTAGATTGCTTTCATAAGCAACTGCTTGAATCAACGCAATATGACGTATCTCCTCATGGTAATTTCTTTAAGATAAACTACATCCAATTTATAATACAATAATATTCGATGATACGTTTAAAGGATCTGTTTAAATGCAATGTATAGTTTAGTTACTTTATGCTCAGGATAAAAAAAGATAAAAATATCACATCCAAATTTATCGAACATACAAAAATCACGTATTACGCTGGTTTAATTCCTCGAAATTATTACGTACGATTTTTTTACCAATTTTCTCTATGTGTAAGTGTTTTATATTTCACACAACTAGCCCTTTCCAACTTTATTAAATCAGGAAAGTGGGTAAAAAAGCGCTTATCTTACAGAGAAGCAATTTATACAACTGATGTCGGATCTCATATATGCGGGGACAGAAACTACAAAGACGGCATTGGCATGGCTCATTATTATGATGCTGCGGGAGACACAAGTGGCGGAAAAAGTACGAAAAGATATAAGAAAAGTAGTTAAAGTTACAGGTCTTGTGACCTTAAATCATACTCTAAAATTGCCGTACGTTGAAGCTGTGATATTTGAGACTCTGCGCATAATTTCTATCGTACCGTTGGGAAGTTCGCACATCAGCCGGTCGTAAGTTCTTTAATATAAGTCTTATTGATAAAAATTAATTCCGTTGAGTGTAGACGGTAGTATCTGTCGAATAATTTTATATTTAACTTAATTTACAAGTACATGTACCATAATAATATAACATATTATTATTTAAAAATAACGAAACCACTAAAAACCCTAATTTTTTATCAACAAGTACGTAACGGTCAGCTTTTTTATATCTAACAAATTTTATGAAATTAGTTGGATAATATAAAGATGTAATTATTAGTTATATTAAGTATTTTCATTGTGACTGGCACTAAAGTTAAAAGATTAGCGGTCTTTTTAGTTTTGAAATTATACTTAATGTCACTGTTCTGTTTATAATCTCAAACAAGAAAATTACTTTTCAGGCAATGCAAAATCGGCAATTACATTATCCCCGCTGGTACAACAATAATCCCATTGATAAATAAAATAAATATGAATCCAAAATTCTTCCCTCAACCGGAGAAATTCATACCGGAGCGATTCCTGAGTGGAGGCACGGTATTCACGCCGGATTACTTTATACCTTTTGGGGTAGGCAGGCGAACCTGTTTGGGAGAGCAACTGGCGAGGATGGAGCTCTTCCTTTTCTTCGCTAACTTAATGAACTTTTTCAATTTCACATTAGCAATCGGACAGGAATTGCCTTCTCTAGAGGGCTACTTTGATATTATCCATATGCCTAATCAGCTTAAAGTAATCTTTCATAAAATAACGGCTGATACCCATTAAAATTCCGTATCTAGGTTGAAGCTATGTATATTTTAATACAATAACTTTTAATAATTATAACTAATCATGACTTTAATTTACCGTTCGTCAATAATTTGATGACATAATTGACATTTGATAATCTAATTTTTATGATTATTTAAATAATTTTCATCTCGTTTTATATAATGAGACAAATACATTTTTTTTGCATTTTTATGATTTTATATGTAAATATATAATTGCGTAATTAGAAAAAAATTGCACAGTAATTGCATTCATATTATCTATCAAGTTTAAAATTTAAAAACAGACGTGCTTTTTGCTGAGTTTTATTTTTCCGAATGAGAGTAACACTGTTAAGTAAAACATACAGAAATTAGACTCAGTTAAATTCATTCTAGTAACTTCATTCCAGCAAGAGTTTATAATATTAATGTTCAATTTTTTTTGTAATTACTTTCGTATATAATGACATTATGTGAATGATTTTAAAACTATTTGCATGCATTTGTTGTATAAACAAATGCAAAAGCCAAATTGATAACAATAAATTTTGTAAATTAAACTGTTTTTCGACTTTTCCTCCCTTTTGTAAGTTTAAAATTTATTTCAGTTTAATTAAATTTACTATATTACTACTGTCAACGTCATAGAACTGTTAGCGCTATGAAGAAAATCCATCGTCCCATAATTTATTTCAATCTACACAACTAAAGCCATATTTTTTTATGATACGGTGAACCCACTTCACCCCATGGCCTTTTAAGGATAGATGCGTTCTGTTATTAAAAATTGTCAAGTTGTAATGGTTTTAAAATATCTCCTTTCTGCCATAAAATTATCGCGGCACAAAATGCCCTAAAAAATGCTCACTGGTAGAATAACAATTCGAGGTGATACGAACAAAAACCTTTAATGACTTCTATTTATTTCTTTGATTTGTGATTATTCTCATTACTTAAAATACTGATATTACTGATCATCAACAATTGGAGCAAAAGTAACAATAGAACTGATTTGTAAGGGCTGCGCGTACCATATTTGCCCTTCCTAACTTAGTCAATGACAATAGAATTCAAATGCCGGTTTTATAAATAAAAAATATTCTAAAGGCAAAGTACATGGAATATATTATAAGAATGAATGAAATAATGGTGTTGACCTTCAGAATTAAAACTTCAAAGTACAAAAAGGGAGGCATTCATTGAATCAACTTTATTTTTTAATCGACATGAACTTATATGACAAGTTCAAGGATTTAAGGCGAAGTGTTGTTATTTTTATATTATTTAAATGCTTGCTGATTACTTACTATAATTTTACGATGTAAAATATTAGATGTAGATATTACGTTATGTCAATGAGGTTTTAAAATATTCATCTTCATCAGCCCATCAAGTCCACTGCTGGACATAGGCCTCCGCCAAAAGGAGGGTATTTTTCCTTAATCACCACGCTTGGCAGGCGGGTTGGTAATCGCTGAACATCTGCTGTACTCGGAAGGGCGCTGCTGCCCACCCGCCGGTGAAATGTCCTTTAGTCGCGTCTTACGACATCCCATTAGGAAGACAAAATATTTAATAAACTTTTTTCTTAAAAATTGTAAAATTTGCAACAAATTTTATACAGCAACAAACTACACTTAAAACGATGTTGTACCTTTCAATTAATTTAATCATATTTAATAATATTTTCAATATTTGAAAATAAGGAAGAATAAGATTAACGGAGTAATTATTTGAGTATGTACAGACACAATATATTGCCGTTCCACATCTCATCGTAACAGGCAAGTAGAAAGACAAATATATTACAATTTTAAATCATCATAATTAAATCACCAGGTGTTTTCAACCCTCATGTACCTACTACACATATATTTATAAAATATATAATAAATAATTATAAAGTATATAGTTGAACTAATAAATCTGGCGGTAAGAAATAGTAATTGAATGCAATATCAAGGTCATACAAAAGGCACACCTCTTAAGTTTCCACGTGTAACTGAGTGCCTGGACCAGAACAAGGTCGCAAGGGATGAATAGTCCCCGGCCCTGCGTTAGAGCATGACGTCAGCCGGTAACCTCCGTTTTGTTTGTTTTGTTTATCCACTCAAAACGATTCTCGAGTAACACAGCATTGACAAAACTCGTCAATTCATTAGTTTACTATTCAGATACACCATAATATGTTTGACTAGACCAATTTTCCAGATAATAATTGTTTTATACTCTATGTTCATGTGCTACCACAGACTTATTCTAATAAAACAATAAAAATAATGCAAAAAATACAAGAATAGGATTTACCTAGGTATTCCACTAGACATCTAGCAAATAAGTAACCATATTTTATTACATATAAGTACCTACGTCGACATAAAACATGCGCTGTCAAAATATTTAAAAAGTTTTTATAGATAACACTTTATAGTTTGAAGTCTAAATTGTTGCCAATTTAGTTTTATTTGAAAAGTATATTTTTTTTATAGAATGCATAAGGTACTATTAAATTTTATGCGTAATTTAACTCTATTGATTTTAAAGTTGATTGAGAGCCTAGTAGTTAGTGGTTTTATAAATCTACCAAGAATCGAGAGGTATCGGATTCGAATCTCGGTCCGAACAAGTATAATTTAATTGATTCGGTCTTTGGAAGGGCTTGACACTGTGGGTGTCTTAACACTGTCACGCCCGTGGGAGAATTCAAATTTGTAACTTAATTTCTTTAAATAGATATACAGACAAAACCAAAAGTGTCTAGACAATAGTACCTCGTAAAATCGCGTATCTCTCTCTCAGAAACTTAAATGAGAAATGTAGAAGTGAGTTTTATTGGTGAATTTTCTTGTGTACTCTAATAAACATTTCAATTCATTTAATGTTTAGTTTAAATAGCATCTCTGCAATCAAACGCTCTTCAAGAAATACACTTGTGCTCTTAGATGTAAATTTGTGACATTTCCAGCCCATTCGGCACACAATTTGAAAGTTACTAAACATCTGGCATTGGATAAAGTATAACGATCGGTTATTAGGTAAATAATTCTTCAGTTGTTCGACTCAAAAATGTTATGAAAGCGTGCGAAATTAAATGACGTCAGTGACCTTACGCACAACTTGTTTCCCAACGTGGGCCATTCGTTACTCAACTGATCACTCTAGTCTAGTTTAATATATTTTGGCACTTCTAATTCAGGCATTGAAATTCTGTAAGTGTTCACCTGTGTAACACGCCCCTTAAAATATTTCCGTAATAAGGGCCTAACGCATAATGTGTGAGCCAGAGTGGTGAAATGTCAAACATTGCCAAACTTAATCGTCTTTATGTAAAAGTCATGGCCACTAGATGAGTGAATATTGCAAAATTAGAATCGTTAATCATTATTAGCGTATGTAATTTAAATATAGTTTTAATTTAATTGATTAAATTTGTTTGATTAAGTATTTTCTGACTCTAAACTAAAAAGCAATTGAAACTTCAAGGAATATCGAATAGAGAAAAGAGATAGGCTGACGCTTACGGTACACTAACAATAAAATAAAATAGCTGTGTTTTATTTCCCCTATCAATATAACAATATAT
>DWCF01002048.1:0-26133 GCA_018230265.1 Delias oraia | reverse complement strand
GAGGTTATCCGCAGCCGAACCAAAGTAACCGATATTGCCCGCCGTATTAGTAAGTTGAAGTGGCAATGGGCTGGCCATATCGCTCGATGAACCGACAACCGATGGAGAAGAAAGGTCCTCGAGTGGCGACCGCGTACCGGAAAACGCAGAGTGGGACGTTCTGCCACGCGATGGAAAGACGACGCGGGCAACCGCTGGATCCAGATTGCTCAAGATCGTAACAGGTGGGCGTCTTTGGGGAGGCCAATATCCAGCAGTGGACTTGAATAGGCTGATAGAATGATGATGAAGATTTATATCTTCATTTTTATAAATGCTCAACTCAATTGGGCTAAATAATCCGTCGCACTTGGACACTCATAGCCCATCTGGGCTATGATTGCTTTCGCTATGACTGCTAGTCTTAAATGACCTAAAAGCTTTTCTATATTCTTTTTATGAAGATCCCAAGTCGTATTGATTTGTAGCAGCAGATTGTCTCAGCAGGCATATGATTCCACTGAGCCGTAGTGTGCGGCGCAAAATGCCTTAAAACGCTTTGTCAATGCTATAGAAGAAGATAAAGTAGCGAAGATGCGATTGAACCATTCTAAGTGCAAATAGATTGATTCCAATCACGATGATATATGAGTAAAACCTCATCAAACACCTTTAAATCCCACGGGATCATGATTGGTGGAAACCTTTTAAAATGAGGATAGTGCAATAAAATACACTTTTACTCAACAGCTCTGGCTGCCAATTGATTTATATTTTAAGTATTTTAAACTTGTGGCAGAGCCATGCCGAAGCATATGCTGACTCACTAATTGGCCAACTCGTCCGAATTGATATCGCAGGTTCACATTATACCAGCGCGAAACGGTACTTCTACTGTGTTTTGCTGAGTATATCGGAGAAAAAAAAAGTAAAAAGCAAAACGAAAACGCGTATTTTCGCGCGTATGACCATGGACAGTGGCGTGTCTTACCAAAAAGGAGTCCCACCTTTTCCATTGCAGGATATACAATAAAAAAACAGTATCTTTTCCGTATTTTAAATGAATTAAGAAAATTGCTACACTTGTAAGAAGGAATATACAATTACTTGTGTCAATCTCATCAATAGAAATTTCTTCATTATGTGTATAATCAAGATGAAAATAAATAATATATTTCATACATTATAAATAATTAGACTTACCTCTTATTACTAAAAGGACTGTTTATATTGGACGGAAAAATTGCTAGTGAATAAAATATTAATCTGTACTAATAATATAATTGAGTCTCGTTTCTATTATGATTACTTTTATGATTATTTTACTTTTATTGTATAGAAACCGAGCAGGGGGATATGCTCCATAATAAGAGATCATCGCTGCTCATGGTCGACCACGCAAAAAACTGTCTTTTTACGACGCTGGTGATTTATAATCTCATGTACCTCGTTCACTCAGAAAAACAAAGTACAAGAACTATTTAATTAAGTTTGGTACTCTGTGAGCCCGTGGTATCACTTCGGACAAGCTGGGTAATTCTTGCGTCAGCATATGCTTCAGCATGGCTGTTACACGTATAAGAAGATGTTATGATACCCGTGGACTTTTAGTCTTTCCGAAAACCGAATTTATAAAAATTAAATTAAAATTTTTATTCAGTCCGGGATTCAAATCTTAACTTCACGGTAGCTTATAAACTAGTTTGGCTACAAGGCTTTCTGATCTCATGTATCGAATTATTATAAAATAGAATCTTTTTAAAACAACTTTTTTATACACAGTATACTTGCCTGCATTTTAGTTTATAAACTGCTTAGCCTTTTACGCGATAAACCGCCAGTGACTAAAATAATTACAATTTTGTATTTTAATTAAAACTTTGAATGGAAACGGTCAGAAATAGTACGATGCAGTGTTGAAACTTGGCCTAAGCTCAAAGAATTAGGTCATACGGTCAGTTATGTCAATAAATCAGATTTATATATGCAGAGGTGTATTTCCATACAGCTAATCATGCATAAATAAATTCAAAACGTCTGAGAGATAAAAATTAAATCACCTGAAGTAACGTTTTAGATAAATTCACATAACGAACGTAACTTTTTCGTCTATTTTTCGGCATCCATCGACGGTCGACATTTGCATGGAAATGACGTTTAGTGTCGTTTCCGTTACGACATGACTTATATCAGTTCTATTTTTTTTGTCTATGGGTGATGTGAAAAAGGCTTATATATATTCTATATGTCTTAGATTATATAACCTTAATGTCTCATTTTTATTTTATTAATTTATTTAAAACTTAAAAACAACATAAACAAAACAGCAATAAAATTTAAAAAGTGTAAAGCACGGTTCCTGCGTCATCATAAGTGAAAAAGCGGTGATTTTCACATACATAATCCACTAATTAAGTACGATCACCAACAATAATGAAAAAAATTGAATAAAGCCTATATTATCATTGAAAATTACTAGAAGAGATGAGATATTTGCCATTTGTTGTCATGTCTTATTAGCATCTTCAATACTATCAAACAAGGTTTGTTTGGTAAAGTGGATAACGGAGCAGGTGCGTATATCCTATATGGTAAGAGAACACGGCCGCCGATGGACAGCCGAGCCACAATCCGCGCATTGCTTATGTTCCCGGCTTGTTACGGCACTTAAGCAGCATTTTAAGCGCCTTTGATATCTTCATTCATTCATCGAAACACAGTAGAAGTACCGTTTCACGCTGAGTATTCTGTGAACACGTGGTATCACTTTGAACAAGCCAGACAGCTACAGATTGGAAGTAAGCAGCAACAATTTATTTTATAAATCATAAAATTCTATGGTTTTTCTTCATATGAAGAAAAACCTTATATAAAGATGAAAATTAATTTACACGGCTTGTAGTTGGCCCAGTGCCAGATCCCGGCAAAATTAATTTAATGTAACACTCCCTAGTTTAAAGTGTCTGTAATGAAACTATTACAAGTTTTTCACTTTTTAATTTGTCAAGAAATTCTCGTAATACTTATTCGAATACATGTTTCTGTTTTTGTAGTCAATATATCAAATAAAAGTTTGCTTTGAAATACTGTTATAACTTACACTAGTACCTAAATACATTAAAATATTATTTATTCTTAAAATTAAATAAATTCTTAAATATATTTTTCATTGATTTTTAAATATACCAATCTCTAAATTTCATAAAAAAACGTGAATTATTATGAATTACAAATAAACGAGCAGGTGGGTCTCGTATATGGTAAGAGAACACCGCCACCCTTGGACATCTGCGCCACGCTCCGCGCATGTGTTGTGTTGCTGGCTTTTTACGCCATATGCGTGGCATTTTTAAATGCCTCCGATATTCTCACTCGCTCAGCGATCACAGTAGAAGCACCGTTTCAAGTACAACTACCATTTCAATCTGAGTATTCTGTTAGCCCGTGGTGTTACTTCGGACGAGCCGGCCCAATTAGTTCGTCCGCAATTTATTCAGCTTGGCTCTCCCACGGGTTTCAACATTTAATAACAAGGTATGCGTCTTTTTTTAATTATTCTATCGCGGAGAACGGAGCAGTTGGGTCTCCTAAATGGTAAGAGAACACCGCCGCGAGAACAAGGGCCACTTTTAAAATCCTCCGATATCCTTATTCACTCTGCAATACACAGTACAAGTACAAATCTACGCTGAGTATTCTGTGGGCCCGGGGTATCACTTCGGATGAGGCGATGCAATTAGTGCGTCATCATATGCTTCAGCATGTCTCTCCCTCGGGGAAAATCATCTTATTCATAAATAAACTATCAATTTCAATATATCACAAGTTCTAATAAAAATACACTCTGTAGTATTACTTCAACCCCTTTTGTTCAAAATGGGTCATTTTTTATACACTTCTTGTCTCTAAATAACGTATATCATAAATACTATAAGTCTACTACGCTACAAACATTCTAAAAATATTGGTATAAATACTTAATACTTAAGCTTCTTGACAAAATAGACATATTATTTATTTTAGCTTTATATGTTTCAATATACATGTAATTTAATTGTTTGTTCTTATTATACATTTTTATTTTCAATATAACATAATAATTAACGCAATATAATGTATTTTTATATCAATGGTTTGTTTTTATACATAAAAATTGGAAGATAAATGAACAGGAGGCGCTTAAACTGAGTTCACCGCCCATGGACATCTTAATCCACAGTAAAGTTGCAGATTGGTAAGTCAGATTTTCTATCAAGTGTGTTGATTTATGGCTTATGAGTTCGCGTGCTATTCAAAAATACAAAATTGATCTTAATAATATTTAAATTTTTGGCAGTAAATATTTCTTTACTCCTAAAATCATGCAAAATTCAGATTCTCTAGAATTGTATATAAAGCGTCTAGACTCTGTTACTTAAATATTACTGCGAAGACAGCGTTTGACGGCTTTTAACATTCAAATGTTATATTCAATATATATATATATATATACTCTGGATTTCTTACCAACGATATCAAAGGAGAATTTTATAAATTTGACGTATGTTTTTTTTAATTCTATAGCGTACAATGGAGCAAGTGGGTCTCCTATATGGTAAGAGAATACCACCGCCCATAAACAACGAAATGTTAAGGGCGTCCGCTATCCTTACTCACTCAGGATAACTGAATACAAATACCGTTTACGCTTAGTATTCTGTGAACCCGTGGTATCACTTCGGATGAGTGGGCCCAATAAGTGCGTCAGCATAAAATGCTACAGCATGGTTCTCTCCCCAAAACATAGATATATATGTATGAATAAATGTATTTATTTCCTACACGCACAGATTTTTTTCAAATTTTTAATGTTTATTAGGAAATTTACTGTGTATCATTAGAAATTAATAGCTCAAGAAAATTTAAATTCTACTCTTAAAAAATGTTTATATGTACAAAATTATAAAAATCACACTTTTACAGAGGATGTTGATGTCTTGTGTCGAAAGAGAAAAAATGTTTAGAAGAGATTTGATAATATCAATCAAATTCACAAATTGGTAGACACTTGTCAAACATTGTGACAAATGGTAGAAGATTGTGAAGAAGGTTTGTAAATCGATGTAAGAACGTACTAGAAATGTAATTCTTCAAGTTCATAATGCCGTAACCTTTCAAGACTCTGAGCTCGAAGAACAAATTTAAATTCACGCTTTAATAGGCAATAAACGTATACAAGTATATGATTATCGCTTTGAAACAAACTTAAATGCTGCTTTGTCGTTGTTATGAATATAAAGAGACGTATCAACGGTGTTTTCAGAACGTATATTTTAGTATCATTTTTTGTATTAATACGGCTTTCGTTTAAGAAGTCCTTTGTAATTCCCGTTGGGGATCTTAGCGAAGTAAAAATACAGTTCTAATATCTACTAGAAAAGTGTTACGTAAACTTTTTGTCTTCAATGTATATCTAGAAAAAGGTAAATTTTTAAAGGTACACCACAAACAACAAAAACTTCCTATGTAATTATTAATCAATTTATTTGTTAAGTACCAAAATAGTGATACTAAAACCTGTCACTCGCATGTATATATTGTATCCAAGTAATTTTCACATCTTTACTTATTATTCAACATAAGTTTAAAAGGCAATCGTATTTTTCAGAGGCACTTTTTTATGCTATAGCGAACAACGGAGCAGATCGGTCTACTATGGTAAAAGATGGTAAAAGAGGTAAGAAGGTAAGTCTATGGTAAAAGAACACTACCACCCATGAACAACCGCACTTTTTACGCCGCTTGAGCGACATTTTAAAGGGCCTATATATATCCTCACTCACTCTGCCAAACACAGAAACGTTTCACGCTGAGTATTCTGTTGGCCCGTGGTATCATTTCGGACGACCAGTCCAATTAGTGCATTAGCATATGTTTCAGCATGGCTCTCCCACCTTTATTTATTATTTGACATAAGTTTATTTTTCCGAGGCACATCAATAGACGACCATGGTACTGCAGTGTGGCGCAGAACACACTTTACTGAACACTGAACCGAAACTACTTTTAGTTATAATTTCGATGTATTAATAAAGATTTTATAGGTACAAAACTTTATTATCTTATATCTGTCAGTAAAAATGAAATAAACACCTAAAAATGGTATCAGTCCCATTTTCAAGGGTTACCAATTTATAAAACACATTACAACAAAGTTTTCTCAAAAAAAAATTCATTATTGTATGAAAAAGTAACAATCTTTATTATATTGATGAGTTTTGGTAAATTTCATTGCAAACTATTTAGTAAACTATAGCGTATATAGACGAACAAATTTGGATATTCATTTATATTCATATCGGCACGTGGTGAAATCAGGAAGGCGTGTTGCCAGTAACAGAGCATCGTGAATATATCTCGATTTTTATATTCAGTAAAACTTAAGAGGTGCATGGAAGATACACTACATTCGTTCACTGAACTGTTACTTAATATATACATACCTTAAACTTTGTGTTGACACTAAGAAATATTATTTTTTAATCGTCATATTGTTGCAGAACCTTTTTTTAAATAATTGTAGTTTGCTCGATTTCAGTAATGTAATCATAATCCTTTTTTAATATGATTAATAAGTAAATATTCCGTCAAAGAGTTGTAAAAAGACGAAATAAACGATATTTGTGGCGCAGTTATCCATGGTGGGTGAGAGGTGATCTCTTACCATAGAGAAAACCCACCTGCTCTGTTACCCGCTCTGCCATAAAAAAATATCAGATTATATTTTTACATGATTTCAATAAACATGTATTTTTTAATTAGGATCTTTTTAAATAAATAAACTGAGTTGTATAAATAATAAAAAAATAATTTAACCACCATTTTGTATTCAAAATATTGTCTTTGTCAAAGACTTTGACGTCCAGTTTTTTTTTTAATTTCAATAGATAAAAGTTTGTAGTTTGATTACGAGATTAAATAGCCAGCTTATAATTTTTTTACGCCATCGCAATCGATGTGAAACGTACTCAAAATGTAGCCTCTATTATATAGTACTCAAATATGAGTGTTAAAATGTATTAATTTTCAAAAGTTTATTAAGTTTCAAATTAGTTAATTGAAAATATAATGACATCACACCTGAAGTGATGACTGTTTCCTATAGTTATATTGAAGTCAAATTGCATTTTGCATTCCGAACATTCCAATTGGCTTTGGAGGCTTTTATTAAACTTGATTGCGATGTTAGCTGACCTGCCTTGGTTTTTATTCATTATTTAATGCCATTTATTAAGTCTATAGATTTTCTATTATAATATAAATATTATGAACTAAATGTTGCGGAAAACTACCACTACAATCAAGACAAGAATCCCCCCTACATCAAAGAATTCACAAGAATTTATACTCAAGGAACACACTTCGAAAGTATTATATCTCTTGATGAAACGATATGATCATATATATAATTATTAATTTATATTAGTATTAATTAGCTATATATTTTTAAAAAAAGAGTGCACATATTCCATCAAGGTCGGCAACACACCAGCGGCTCTACAAGGGCTAGGGGTATCCGTGGATGGAGGACCCTTGTTCAGCCTTCTTCTCGTTTGCCACCATTTCCTCTAAAATAGATTTAGTTGATTTTTCTGTCGTTTTCTTTAAACTATTACAGGGTCTGGAGAGTGATAAAACCATGGAAGTGATTGAAAAAGCCCATGCGAGTAGGCTATATAATTGAAGAAAGTAAAATTAAGTTTTATTTATTTACATTATTATATGATTTTACTTGGATAACGCAAAACATTTAATATATTAAATATAAGGGGTAATATGTAAAAAAACCTGATAAGTCATCAAAAATCTTGAATACTGTATACACACTACATACTATATACACTGTTTCTATACACAATAATTAACTATTATTTATTATATGATTTAATGTAATTTTTATGATGAAATTGTTTAAACTTAATAAATTAATTCAATACTATTTAACATAGACATTACTATCACAATATTCCAATACTAGGTCACTAATTGGACCGTGAAAGGTCAAGAAACATCAATTAAATTCTGCATAATGAGGAACAAAGAAAAAAATTTGGCGAACCGCACTCACTTTGAATAAAAACTACTCTAGAAAATATATTTTTAAAATTATATCAACTCAGAGGTGTTAAAAAGTTATTTCGTCGGGCACAAGTTTAACTTAGTTTTTCAAAAATAAATTTTACTACAGTAAGTAAAATACGGATATAAACTTGGTTTTATTACTCATTCAATTTTATTTGTGGGAACCAAGCTGGTAGGAATTGTATTAATAAAACTATTTTATGTTAATTTTTATTATTATTATATCTAGATGAAAAAATATCTTTTAAGATAATTGACACATGACACATCTTGACATTAATCTATTGTAAAAGATGTAGAGATATTGTGTATTGAGTGAAATATTGTCTTTTGTGCGAAAATAAATTAAATATAATCTAAATATAATATCATTTAAAATAAACCTTTATTTCAAACTTTTGTTTAACATATATATATTTCCTTAAAATTTATTATCGCCGAAAGACGCTGGATGCAGGTTGCCACTGCACTACATTCGCATGGAGATCCGAAGTGGAGGTCTATGTCAAGCAGTGACCGTCCTACGGCTGAAATGATGTTTTTTTTATAATATAGCGGATAACGGAGCAGGTGGTCTCTTATATGGTAAGAGAACACCGCCGCCCATGGACAACTACTACACAGTCCACGCATTGGTTGTGTTGCCAGGTGTTTACGCCACTGAAACTTTATTTTTAAGGGTCTCCGATATCCTCACTCACTCAGCGAAACACAGTAGTGGCACCATTTCAACTACAATCATTATTTCACTCTGATTATTCTATGAATATTATAAGCTTTATTCATCACTCTTATTTATAATATATATTATATATATTTATATTAGTACTTTCTTATGAGTATTGAAATGATTATGAAAATTGGTAATTTCATATAATGCCAACCATTTAATCCCATCTAATGGTAAATGGAGACGACGCCTAATGTTATTCTGGTGTTCGCAATTTGCTTCGTGAAAATATCGTTCAAGTCACACCCTGGTTTTATTATTATATAAGATATGTAGACTTTTTGTAGCTTTTATCTAGCTATGTAATCTATAGTCTTTGGTTCTAGAAGTTCATGTAAATCACTAAATGGTGAAATAATATTAGCACATAAAACTTATATTTCGAAGCCTATATAAAAAACCTTCAACATAGCGAATATATATGTACGTTTCAGAAATTAACATGTAGTTTAAAAGATAAGTGTCCATTAAGTAATGAGGTAGGTACAAAATGGAGGGTGTTAAGGTTAATGTGAAAATGGCTTTCCCGACTAAAGGGTTAACAGCTAATGACCCTTGATTTTTCTCAGTAATGTTTTACATTATGCCTTATATCATCTTGTTTTAAAATTAACTAACGTAAAAATATATTTTCTTTTATGGTATAGCGGACATCAGAACAGGTGGATCTTCAGTATGATAAGAGAACACCGCTGCTCAAAGATAAACACGCGACAGTCCGCGTATTGGTTGTGTTGCCGGCTGTTTACGCCACTTAAGCCACACACAATATACTCACTCACTCTGTGAAACACAGTACAAGTTCCGTTTCACGCTGAGTATTCTGTGAGCCCGTATCACTTCGGATGACCCGGCCTTATTAGTGCACCACGATATGCTTCAACATGGCTCTCCGATGGCCAATGTCAAGCCCTTCCAGGTACCGAATAAATTATAAATAAATTTATAACTGTCCGGACCGGGATTCTAACCCGATACCTCTCACTCATGGTAGCTAGATTTATTAAACCACTTTGCTACGAGGCTCTCAAAAAAAATTCTTTATATTTCACGTTTTTTTAATAAATAAGTGAACACACTATACGTTACCTTCAAAAAACATCAATTAATACTCGCCAAATACAAAAGACTGATAATTATCCTTAATTTATGTTGATAGATAATTTTTTTCGTCTCCCGGAACCTTTCAACCAACAGAAAGTTTATAGTATGTTATGGGAGATTAGAAACGTATAGCTTTTAGACCTTTTCAGGAAGTTTTATTATTTTTTATTTTCTTAAAAACTATCTACGTATATTGAGTAGTATTATAAAAGAAGAATTAGCGAAATCGGTTCAGCCGTTCTCGATTTTTGTATTTAGCCATATTTTCATCGATTCATTGTATATTATGTATTGTTATGACTATAATTTATTTAATCGTATATAAATGAACTATTTAAAAGTAATTAGAAAGCCGAATGAAGCCGAAATTTCTAAAGCGTAAAGCAGCTATTAAATGCCAAACACGAACTTTGTTTTCACAGTAATTGTATTGCATAATGTAAATTAATTATAACTGCGCGCGGGCAACAAAAACTTGTGAGAATAATAGCCCTGACTTGACCTACTTTTTCACAATAATAGAAGCAAGCCTTTCCACTTGCAATTCATCATTGGCGACGTGTGTTGTTGCCACAGCATTAACACCTATAGTGGTTCCAATTTTATTATATCTTATAGCGGACAACGGAGCAGGTTGGGGGCAGGCGGAGCAGGCGGAAAAGGGCAACCGCACCCAGTCCGCGCGTTGGTTGCATTGCCGCCTTTTCTCCGCCACTTAAGCAGCATTTTTAAGGGCCTCCGATATCTTACTCACTCAGCGAAACATAGTTGTGTACCGTTTTACGTTGAGTATTCATCCGCAGTTAGTTTTCCAACACCCATGGGCACCCTAATCGCAGTTAGGGCACGAGTGCTCTTGCAGACTGATTGTTTTGATTCAATTATTATAATGTAAAAAAGGTTTAAAACGATTCCCGTCTGAGTTCTTAGGCTATTCTGTTTATACAATGTAGAATCCTTAATGACTCTAATTCACCATCGATTTTGAGTCTCATAGGAATTGAAATGAATAGTTGCATGGTTATACTGTGTGGTTAGACAGACAATAAATTAAGATGTGTCAAAATATTTAAAAGAATGTTTGTAAAATAATAATTATAGTGTATTTTAATAATAACATAGTATATGTCTGATTCAAGGAAGGTGATTTGCGTTAACAACCACGCTTGGCTGGCGGGTTGATGATCGCAGAACATCTGCTGTACTCGGAAGGGCGCTGCTGCCCACCCTCCAATATAAGGTTCCTTATATAATTTGACACGATTATTATAGACACAGTTTCTTAAATATTTCGCAACTGGTAGTTATTAAACAGTGAATATTCGTAGCGTGACATTATTAATTACGACTGCTGACAGTTTATTAAAGACGGTGAAAACACACAGTTATACCGTGATAGTGCAACTATTTTTAAGTTGTCAAAGTTCAATAACTTTTATTATTATAATACTATTAACAGTTTAGCATACAATATTCTAAAGGTTTAAGGCAATTTGTAATTCGATTGAAAGTTTATGCTTTATAATTTATAAGTATTTTTAAAAAGACTTTAGTTTTAATAAACCACACTAATTTGAATGAAATAATTTTATTTTTATAAAACAAATCAAGTTAATATAGTTATAGGCATATTTATAAAAATATGGCTACTAAGACTTCTACTAAACATAGTATGAGGTTTTTAAAATAGACTAACTCTCTCAATTACAATAAATAAAATAAAAAAACTGTCACAAATACCAAACTGTAAGATCAAATGTTTTGTCCAAATATGTCTGCCCGGTCCCCTAATGTCTTTTAAAGTAGTTTATTCATTTATATCAATATAATATAGTTACTGCAGTAATATATTAAAAATAATAATTAATGGATTATAGGTCGGAAACGCACCTCAGGCTATGCAAGGGTGGCTATGGGCGGAGGACCGCTTCCCCAAGGTGAGCTTCTTGTTCTTTTGCTACCATTTCCATAAAATAATACTAGTAGTCATACATTTATCATCAATTGTTTGTTTTTTAAAATTATTTTGATCAACTTTCCAATTACCTACTGTAAAATGAATACGAAAAGGTTTTTAAAACTTTGTAGCCACTATAATTAGTCTTAAAATTATAGGCATTGTGGAAATATATTTATTCAAATATGTGGTTCGGTTGATACTTGTACATTCAGTCCAGTCGTAAAACATTTCGTTATTGGCAATCGACATATCGATTGAATGGCTTAAGTGCGTTATAAATACAATTCTTTTAAGTATTCATAACTACAAATACTACCCTTGCGCAAAGCTTTCAGAAACTATAGAATTCATTGGAACAAAAGATATATTTGTAGAAATAACAGAAGCCCAGAACTTGCCTTGTTACTCAGAAATTGTTAAATTTAGTTTAGATTTTGCTATTGTTTATATTTTGCAACCTATCCTCGAAATTTATTTTTTATTTTGATAGGAGTAAATTTTTTTAACTCACCTTTTCATGTAAACATTCTGATTGTTAATTTCCTTTAACTAATTACTTTGAGAAAAACCTTCATGAGCACATCGTGAGTTTACTTAGATAATTTACGGAACATATTTGCTGACCCAATAAATCTTATGAATTATGTTTTATTTGTCTTAAATTTCACCAATAAAAAAGGTAATTTTATAGTCATGTCTTTTATGGTATGGCGAGTAACGGAGCAGGCGAGTCTTCTCTATGTTATGAGATTATTCTTGAATTCTCTATGTTAGACAATCGTGCCATACGCGCTTCAATTGTGTTGCCGGCTTTTTACACCGCTTAAGCTTAAAAGCCTTCGATACCCTTACTCACTCACGAAACATAATTTAAGTTCTCTTTCACGCTGAGTACTCTGTGAGCCCGTGGTATCACTTCGGACAAGATGGCGCAATTAGTATCTCAGTATATGCTTTAGTAAGGCGCTTTCACTGGTAAGACCGCTTTAATACTCTGCCCGGCTAATATCAAGCTCTTCCAGACAGACAAACATAATAAATTCTCAGACAGAATAAATTATTAGTAATAACATAAAATTTATTTCATTATTATTTGTATATTTTAACGTGTAACAGTTCGTGTAGACTAGACGCAAATTATATAATTACAGACTCAATCAATCTAATAAGGTTCTAAAAAGGCTTACCTGAAATCTTCCCGACCGGGTGAGTGACAGGTGGAGATGATGTTGTCACCGTCGCTGGTGGATAGACTGGATCGCAACATTCTCGTTCCGGAAACTCACTTGCGCCAACACTCGTAATCCCAACCAGAAAATACAACCACATGCACATTGTCACTAACCCCTGTCCATATACCACCCCCCGAATGAACGACCAGACAAGCCCTCCATTTTCAAAAATACCACTTATCCCCCGACCACGGCATTTATACCCCTGCTTAATTTCAACCCCAGTAGTTCCAATGCCATATCTTTGACTCATCTGTCACTTTATCATAATACTTTTACATATTTTAATTTAAGGGCGTGGTTTGCGTTATGAATTAAATCTGAAAAAAAATGGATTTCAAAGAAAAAATAACGTTTAAAACATGGAAATGATACTAAAAAGTGAATAATTCTGTGCCTTAGATATGTTAAGAGTATATCTATATGTTAGATATATTAAATCTAACACCGTTTTAGAAAATATACATAATCGATAATCTTTTTATATTTTATGT
Source organism: Delias oraia (assembly GCA_018230265.1). Classification (NCBI taxonomy): domain Eukaryota; kingdom Metazoa; phylum Arthropoda; class Insecta; order Lepidoptera; family Pieridae; genus Delias; species Delias oraia. The sequence continues at coordinate 12,513 of DWCF01002048.1, read as the reverse complement.
AGTATAGATATAAATTATCACGAAATAGTGTAAGTTCTCTAGTTATTTTGTATTCGTGGCATATATAGTACAGCCTTTACTATATGTTTGTTATAATATATTTTAACTGAAATAACGAAATAGAGATATATTTTTTTATATAAAATCAGGGAGGTAAACGAAAAGGAGGCTATATATATTATACTATAGCGATAACAAAGCAGGTAGGTCGCTTATATGGTTTTTTTATACAATGGGTGGCAAACGAGCAGGAGGCTCACCACGGGCAAGCGGTCTTTTTCCCATGGACACCCTCAGTCCTTGCAGAGCCGCGGGTGCGATGCCAACTTTTAAACAATTAAAGAGAGAGAGAGAGAGATGGTAAGAGAACACCGCCCTCCCATAAACAACCACACCACAGTAATCGCATTGGTTGTGTTGCTGGCTTTAAACACCGGCACTTTTAAGGGCCTCCAATATTCTGACTCTGCGAAACACAAAACAAGTACCGTTTCACGCTGAGTATTTTGTGAGCCCGTGGTATCAGTGCGTAGGAGCCGGCCCAATTAGTGCATCAGCACAGTTTAGCTCTCCAACAGGTGAAATTATGTATAAAAGAATTGTTAAAATAAATTTTATTGGTATCTTGACCGGCAGGTTGGCATTCGTTATTTACACGTGATACGGAAAATAAACATTATCGATTTTCCAATGCTAGCTAGTAGACATATATTATAAAATATAGATTAAATTAGCTTTAGCCTTAACATATCCTATTTTCATTATTTTGATAAGTAGTAGCTATTTCAAGACGCTCATTACGTTTCTTAATGAAATGAGGAAGCTAATAGCAAAGTCTTAACTTGAACATCACAGATTTAAAAGAAAATATTTCAACCGGATATTTCATAAAAAAATGTAGCAATAAATAAAACGGAATTATTTTCTAAACGAGCTCCTAAAGATAAAATTTAAATTAAGCATGTTAAGAAGTAAATTGAATATAGGTCAAATTAACATTCATTTTCATGAACAATACAAAAGAAAAACGAAAAATGTAATATTAATATAATTATATTATGAATAAAATTCGTTAAGAGAATTTCTTATAAAATATACTTTTATTCATTTTGTTCAAAGTTTTTATAACAGTTATATCATTTTAGTATAAAATTATATTCAATTCAAACCATGGATAAATTTAAAATATCAAAACAGGTGTATATATAATTATAAACAATATAATTTAATTTATGTAATATTTTTATAATTAATTTAAGAGCTATACTTTTTAAAAAGTAGAAGTTTTTTTGATTCTTAAATTCACTTATAACAATTATTAGGTGGATTACAAAAGTACTCAAGGAGACATAAAAGTATTTAAGTATGTACACTAGTAATTCGCGAGATGAGAAAAAACTTAAGGAATTGAGTGTCTTTTAATCAAATCTTCCTAAAAAAAAACTTTGAAAGAAAAGCAATATGCGCCGAGTTCTTCAGAAGTTTAATAACACATTAAGAATTCATAATACCCTGAATTAAAATACAAATTATTTGTATGTAACATTCAGATTTCAGTATATTTACATTGAAATACTTTCTTATTTTGCATTTTTAATTATGTTAAATAATAAAAATCTACTTATTTGATATACTCACAAAACTTTACATATTATATTTAAGATAATCATTTATGAGTTCATTAACTAAAATCAAAGCGTATTAAGATTTGATAAACTTTAGTACCGATTTAAAATTTAGCCACTAGGTAACTTACAACATGGAAAGGTCTACGCCGTAACCTCGGTTACGTGGCGCCGTAGCAGTCATTAACAAGTCTTTACGCCCTAATCTACAATATTAAAGCCTTTTGAGGTAGCTTTTACTAAGTTTTTGATCTCATTTTCAGATTACTGTATTATATGGCTATTTTGACTTTAAAAAAAATGCTTTTCAATTAAACAACGGTAAATAGCTAAACACATATGTTATTATATTTTGATTCCAAAAAATACTACAACTGTTATATATGCCTTAAAAAAGTATTGTAAACATTGTGCTATGTACAAAAATAAAAGCAGAAGCAAATTTCTGATCAACGGCCATACTTTTGTCCCGCTGCAAGGTATAAGAGGCCACTTTGACCGATTGAGAGGGATGGAAAGTTCAGACTAGGTCTTATTAAGGGCAACTGCTATTGATTATATCTTCAAATCTCTTATTTTTCATATACACATACATATCCATATATAAAAGGGCAACTGCAAAGGTCAGTATGCTCTTGTGCACACTTAACATAATTTACACGCAAATAAACTTTTACAACGAATCTCGCTTTTCAGTTAAACTACAGTACGCTGAAATTTTATTTAAAAGCCTTTCCTACATTGAGGAACACTGCAGAAGAACAAGTATTTTTTAATCTTATGAATGTTTTTGAGATCATCGAAACTCAAAATAAAGATACACATTTTATGTTCGCCAAGAACTTGGTATGTTGTAAAACATACAGTAGAAATAAAAACTATATTACAACCTGAATGATACGCAAATAGATACTTTTATGTAACAAATCGCTTACAAACTCGTGCCGAATGTCAGGTATCAGGGGAAAAAACTGAATATACAGGGTTCCCGCCATTTATAGTTTGTGATTCGCGCGCTTTCAAACTGGAATAAGATAGATTCTATTTTTAAATATAAGTGCTTCTCACTTCCGCTGTCTCTAATTCTACCTATGTACAGATAATGAAAAGAAAATTATATAATTCTTTTTTATGTCGATCAGCGTGCAATATAAAATATTTTTTTATAACTTTTCAATGAAATAGTATTGAATGCGCTTGTGTCCTAAGCATTTGAGGTGAAAATAGTTTTAGAAGCTCCAAAGACAATGTAAGCTTCATGTTACATAATAATGAGTCAGCGCATATTGTCAATTATACGTCATAATTTATTGTCTATGTGGCTTCGTTAAATGTTAAAATTAATTTAAATATTCGTTAAGTTTAAATTTAAGCACGTTCAATCTTTATAAGTAGGTCATACGTTCGACGAGATGAACCAACGGTTTTCTTTTTGTCATTCCATCCAGGGCACAGAATACTCACAGCACTATACAAAGGAGGTTATACAATCAAACAAATGAATTACGTTTTAAAAAAAATCGAAAACGCACGCGTGTTTCATAACGCGCCGTGCGATCCCCGCAACAGCCAAGATTCTACTAACGTAGTAGAGGATCGGGTCACCCCTCACCCCGATAAACCCCTTTGAGCCCTCGACCGTGGCTACCAGTCGGCCTCCAAAACGATGTAAATACAACCTCCCAAATTGAACAACATTGTGTCTTATCCCATCTTCGTTAAGTTGAAATTTGACTAAATATCACGCCTTATTTTCTAACACTAATGTGTGCCGGAAAAGCGAATGCGCCCCACAATCTCACAAGTCACTACATGAGGCTTTCAAAAGTTGAACTTTCGACTTTATACACCAGTCATAAGAATCAATATACAATAAACTCATCTGGAACATGAGTAAAAATTGTAAATGTACGGGTCGAAGTGAACACGACTGTCCGAATTCCATTATGTTATAATTTTAACAATGGTCTTTATCGGCTGAATTATAAAGAGCATATTTGTATACCAACCAGTGCTATTCAATGCTCTCCACAGTTCAAATTAGATGTACCGAAACTTTAAGTAACTATGTATAATACGAAGCTTTATTGCAAAGCCGTTAGAGTTGAAAATATGTGTTTTGTTTGAGATATGAAAAATCGAAATTTAAGATTCAGGGACATTTATGAATGCGAGCGTAGATTTTGTCAAATGAGAACAATAAGAGGTGCATTTATTTGACAAAGTGGTTGCATTCTATCTTCAAGAAAAATGTCTTAATAATTCAAGAATTTTCTGCCTCATTTGCGAGTTGCGGAAACTTATAACTACTTTTATTAAAGTAAAAGGCGGAAGAGTTCTTTATATTGTTAATGCTGTAGTTAAATACTTTTTGATGATAAATATAACCAGGTTTCCTTAATCAGAGCTAATTTGCTTCTTTCACAATGGAAGTGTTTCATTTTTCATCTATTAGTTTGTGTCTATCGTAGAAACTAAATTAATATACTGATTTCATTTTTTTCTGCCTACATCATGGGTGTCCATGGATGAAAGACCGCTTTTCTTAGGTGAATTTCCTGCTCGTTTTCTCCCATTTTTTAAAAAATAAACAAAATATTTGAATTTATATGAAAACTAAAAAATAATATTACGTCGTGTTTTTAACTGTCTAAAATTTCACTTAATAAATGGATATACTAATTCAGATAATCAATTATAACGCTACTTGGTCAGTTGTTGTAGATACAATTCGGTCTTAGAGCTAGAAACAGGTCAGGTAGCCGTCTGGGTCGAGTAGACTGACCACATGTCTCCTTTTTCGAGGATACTCCTTGTAAAATACGTATAAAAATAACTTTTAAATAAGTAGAGCGATTCTTCTTTGGAAATCTTTATATTCATGTAAGTGGTGTTTTTAATTAAAACACCACTACATAATATTTACAATATTTTATGTAATAATTGTAATAATAATAGTATGTATTTATTTCAGAAACAATCGGCACAAAATAAGCAGGACTGTAGAGAAAATGGCCTTTACAAGATTTGGAAGTACATATTCATTGCTTTTCCAATATTTTGAGCAGCCACTTGAACTCACCGTGGCATAGCCACCTCAACAATATTGCCTTTTCAACCCAAGCCTGCGATAGTATATAGATTGAAAAAAAAACTTTTAATAAAAACATCAATAAACACTTTCTTTATTATTGAAAGTTATGCATTTTTGATGTATGAATTCTCTTCTGGCAAAGGATATCATTATTTATTACATAAAATTTTTAATAAAGAGATGTTGATAGAAAAAAGATTTAATCGCATACAATAATAAAAATAATACAACTTTCAAAATTATTAAAAAGCAATCAAGATTGGCTAAATCAATAAATTCTTATAAATAAGAGAATTACAAATAATTTTAAAAATATTTATATATTATTATACAACCTTTTATCAATTTTAAAATAATTTTCTGAATAATTCTTTTAATAACGTTAAAGCGTGGATACAGTATTCAATATACAACACGCAAACCATAGTTCGATTGGTGTTTATCAATTTCGATATCATTTTATTCGTTTTACGAAGCAATAAGGAGTACCTTATACGTTTATATGCCCGCACATACTTCAATAAATTTAGTAATATATCGTAAAAACATTATAATATTGAATAACACAAAGTTTAGAGAGCTTCGTAGCTTAATGCTTTTAAAAGTGTATCATGAAGCGAGAGGTATCGGGTTCGAATTCCGGTCCGGACAGTTATAATTTAATTTTTTCGGTCTCTAGAAGGGCTTGAGAGTGGCCGGGCGAGTGTTTTAATACTGTTGCACTCGTGGGAGAGCCATACTGAGCATATACTGACGCACCATTTGGGCTGGCTCGTTCAAAGTAATACCACGGCCTTACAGAATACTCAGCGTGAAACTGTACTTGTATTGTGTTCGCAGAGTGAGCGAGGATATCGGAGGTCCTTAAAATGCCGCTTAAGTGGCGTTTAAAGCCGGATAGATATCCAAAGCGCGGACTGTGGCACGGTTGGTGATGGGCAACGATGTTCTCTTATCATATATATAGACACACCTGCTCTATTTTCCGCTATACAATTAAAAAATATGTTGTTTATCAAGCGAACGCCGTGACCTCACTTGTTTTGATCACAGTGGACATTAGGATAATGGGAAGCGTCGAACGTATTCCATTTTTATATGAAAATAGTGGCAAAGGAACAAAAGGTTCAGCTGGGATAAGCGATTCACCACTCATGGACACCTCCAGCCCTTGCTAGGCCGCGGGTGCATTGTCGGCACGTCAGAGATAGATATGCTCTTTTTTAAAAGTCCCCGAGTCGTATTAGTTTAAAAATAGTTCTGCAAGTTCTCCAATGAGAATTATAGCGCGGCACAAAATTCCCTAAAATGCTCTGTTGTAAAAACATCGAGGTGGTAGGAATGAAAGTTTGTATTCTGCTTTGATATTTGATGAAGAAATTCAGCTGCAGCTAATCCAAACAGCTTCTCAGACCATTTCCTGAGATACATGCGATTAATTGAAATCTTTTAGTTCGATGTGAACCTTCGTGGTGGTCACTCATCTACTTTGAAACTGTCGGTTTGCTTTATTTCGTTTGGATTGTAAATTCTATAAACGATAAATCATTATGACTCGTGAATTGCCAACTAATGAGGCAAGATTGTCGTTTGCCCTTTTATTACGACGTCATGTATATAAATATTTCATAGTTCATAAATAAAATTGTATTCTCTCATAAAACAATAACTTTAATGTCGCGAACATAGCTCCTTGGCAAACGCAGCTTTTAAAATTGCAATATTTCCTTTGAACTAGTTATAACTACGCCAAGATACGGATTTAATATTTAACCTGGTTTAAAGTGCTCATTGTTCGTGACGTTCTGTGATTAAATCAAGTTTTTAACGATTCTACTGCAATAGAACGCTTGAGATTTGTCCAGGTATTGTAGTCACTCAAAACGAACAACATCATTCTGGTATTTACCTTTAAGTATATTTTTATATAGTACAGCGAACAACGGAACAGGTGGGTCTCCTGTATGGTAAGAAAACACCGCCGCCCATGGACAATCGCGCTACAGTCCGCGCATTGGTTGTGTGACTAGATTTTTATGCCGTTGAAGCGGCATTTTTAAGGGCCTCCCCTGAAAGAGTGAGGATATTTTTTCACTCACTCTGCGAAACACAAAACAAGTACCGTATCACGCTGAGTATTCTGTGAGTCTGTGGTATCACTTCGGACAACACGGCTTAATAGTGCGTTAGCATATACTTCAGTTAGGCTCTCCCACGGGTAGAGCTTCCACTATTATACTTCTATTAAGGAATATATTATATAATCTATAATATATTAGAAAACTTATACTATATGGTGGGGATTTATTTCAGTTAAATGATATACTAATGACAATAGAATGTATATTTGCACATCTTAATTAATTGACTATTTCATTAAATATAAAATTTAACAATAATGTTTTATTTATAAATTTTTCATGATAATAATAATAGTGACTGAGAATATAATGTTAAAGCTACCAAATTTGGGCTAGCATATAATCCCCTGGGGATATAAACTTATACAGCGCAATAATTTTGCAAAACGGTTTTGGGTGAACTCACAGTCACCCATAATAACAAAAATGAATGTAAACAGCTTCGTTACCAGGCGATGTCGTAAGATATCGTTATTTTAATGTTCAGGAATCCATCACCAGTTTTTCGAGAGGTATCGGGTTCGAATTCCAGTCCGGACTATTACAATTTATTTGGTCTCTGGAAGGGCTTGACAGTGCCCGGGCGAATGTCTTTATAGTGTCGCAACCGTGCGAAAGCAATGCTGACGCACTAATTGGGCCAGCTTGTCCGAAGTGATACCACGGGCTCACAGAATACTCAGCTTAAAACCGTACTTGTAGTGTGTTTCACAGACTGAGTGAGGATATCGGCGGCCCTTAAAAGTGCCGCTTAAGCGGCGTAAAAACCCAGCAACATAACCAATGTGCGGAAAGTGGGGCTGTTCTTCACGGGCGGCGGTGTTCTCTTACCATATAGGAGACCCACCTGCTCCATTGTATAGAATAAAATATAATTAAAAATTTATTTGATCCTTGTAAGGGTTTAATCGTGACCGGGCGAGTGTATAAACAGTGCTATGCTCGTGGTAAAGCCATGCTGAAGCATATGTTAATGCACTAATTGGACCGGCTCGTCAAGGGTATTACTACAGACACACAGAATATCAGCGTGAAATAGTAATTTTATTGTGTTTTATTGAGTGTGTGACACTGGAGGTCCACTAAGTTATATCACTTAACTAATTTAAAAAGCCGGTAACACAACCAAAAGCACGGTTTACGTTGATTTCGAAACCAAAAGATTGGCAAATAAAAAAAACTTTCCATAAATTAATTCCTTACAACATACAAATAAATATTGTAATCAACTTTTGCTATGAGCATGCAATTTATTTTCAATTGGATAAATATTGATTCATAAATTTTAATGAAGTGAGTTTACAGTATAAGGCATTTTGGAAAAAAATGGAATGGGGAAAAACAATTTTACAAACACTTTGCTTTGGTCATTTTATTATAATTCAGTTTTAGTAAATGGAAATTTTTCATATATAGAAATAAAGTTTCGCGTATTTTCAGAATTCGCAAAATCAAAATGCAATCGAACTTCATCGGTGGCCTTTTTAGCAATATGCTCACGCGTCAGAAAAGAAAGATTGTGCCAGAATGTTTATATATTATCCACTTGGCTTGACAAGCGAGCTGTCGCAGTTTACAAATCGTTAGTTTGCCACGAGCTTATAGATCTAGATGAGACACGCATATCTCACAGAATACTTAGCGGAAATAGTATTTGTACGTGAAACGGTGCTTCTACTATGATTCGCTCAGTCAGGATATTGGAGGCTCTTAAAAATGCCGCTTAAAAAGCGGGCGACACAATCTATGCGAGGTCTGTGTCGCAATAGTCCATAGACGCTGCTGTTTTTTTTATAATATACTCTGCTCCGTTGACCGCTATACCATTAAATAGACCGAACAAAATGTCTATGCTATTAAATCACCTAGAATTATTTTCAGACCAACCAACCTCCTTATTTATAATCTGTAGATATTTTTAGAAAGTCAATTGTCTCAGTTGCTATGGTTACCAGTTGTTAATTTTGTTATGTCGGTGTACAAAAATAAAAATGGATGTAATATTAAATTTTATTAAAGATAGGATAAAGAATCACAGAGACCACAAAATAAGAAGAAGAAGAAAGATAGAAGAAATTTGACTTAACAAATAAAGTGCTGTCGCCAAACATTAAACTGATCTTAAGGCTGCATAAAGCCAGACTCTCATTAGTGAAGCTACATAGGTACATATGCTCCATTAAGTCACTGCAATTCACTCTGCAATCTTTTATGGTTATGATTTTATTTTTAAATTTGGTAAATTTTAAGCTTATACTGTTTTTTGATATAAGGGTAATTATATATTTCATTGTAAATATGTGATATTTAAAAAAAAAATAAGTAATATTTCTACCGTCTTGCATTTGAAGAAATAAGGAAATTAAGCTTTTAAGTGCTAGAACCGAGAGCCGGAAAACCAATTAAATATATAAATTAATATCAGGGATAGAGTTTCATATTATTTAAAACAACGTTTTAAATAAGAACATAAAGTAAGGAAATGTATACTATTTATAATAGTTTTTTATTCTATAGCGGACACGTAACATAATGCCACCGCCCATGAACAACTGCGCCACAGTCCGCGCATCGCTTGTGTTACCGGCTTTATACGCCGCTTAAGCGGCACTTTTAAAGGCGATATCCTCACTCTGCGAAACACAGTACAAGTACTGTTTCACGCTGAGTATTCTGTGAGCCCGACTGTGAGCGCCAATTTGTGCGTTAGCATATGCTTCAGCATGGCTCTCCCACGGGTTCAACAGTATTAAGACACTCGATCTATCTTACTCAACAAGTTTTATCAATTTTTAAACACATACAAATAAACCTCTATATTAAATAATTAAATTAAAAATATGACCAGTATTTGTAACTCTAAAATATCTAGAGACTAAAATATCTAGAGAAAATCGTTTAAAGCGCCAACTAGTTATAACTGCTTGTACTAATACTAAATAGTAATTTTGTACTACAAAAATTCGTTGGGTTTGTTTAGAAAAATATTGTTTTCTTTATTATTGTAAAGATGTCGCTAATTTTGAATGGACAATTATAATTACAGAACGATTTATAATTATATATTTAAGATGACTTAATGATGACGACATAACAGATTAAAAAATAAATCCGACTGATTTTCTGATTCTTCACAGATCTGGTAATTTTGGTCTGTAACTTTAAGACTTTAATGAGTGGTTTAATGTGTTTGTATATTATTAAGTACATATCTTTACCTTAACTCTGATTTAATCCCTACAGTAACTTTCATTTTTGTAAATCTTTAGGTATCAATAGTATTAAGTTTGTTTATATTCTTGTTCGATTTTCGGTCGTTATTAAAAATACTGACACTGGCTAAATTGTGATCACTAGTCACATATGCCAAAAAAATAAGAGGAAGAAGCAGAAAATTCGGATTATCAAAAATGTATCTCCAATGAGAATCAGACAAATTTTTGAAACTGTTTTCATTTTCCTTAGAAATGAACTACTCCTATTATATTTTAACTATTCGTATAAAATATTATGTAGTTCTAAACAAACAAATTTATAGGTAAGTTTAACAACGTAATATTCATTTCATTTGCATTTGTAAGAAATAGGAAATGTGAATTTCCTATTACATTAAGCAGAACAACTTCCCTATAAAAATGACGATAGCATTTTTTGGTGTTGCTTAAAAACGTTAGGTACATGGGATTATTCACACACTGTCACAATGGCGGCATTAAGCATGCATTGAATATCTTAATGAATTATATATCGGATGACATAATGACACTATGTTTAATATGTATACGAATAAGAAGAACATTATTATTTAATCAAATATCCGCCTTGTATAATGTGAAAATATTTTATCTCATGAAGTCAGTAATATTGCATTATTTCGTTTGTTTTTTATATAAATTGGTAGGTTACCCAAAAGGAGGCTCATAGAATAAGTGGTCCACTGTTCATGGACACCCGTAGCACAAGCAGAGCCGCGAGCGTGTTGCCAGCATTAAAAGGAATGTTTGTTTAAATGGTTTGATGTTGCGAGGAAATATTTAGTAATAGAAGGAAGCTGTATAAGAGAAAGTGTTTTATTAGAAAAATATCAAACCTCAGCACTATAATAAATATTCGAGGCCAATATTCAATAAAGTTCGATACGAAAGCGAACTGAAGTAGGAGCAAATAACAAAGCCTTTGTTTCTATTTTATGGTATATCGGACAATGGTGCGCAGGTGGGTCTCTTATATGGAAAGCTAACACCCCTATGTACAACCACGCCATAATACGCGCTTTGTTTGTGTTGCCGGATTTTTACGCTCTTAAACGACATAGTTTCAAGGGCTTCCGATATTCTCCCTCTCTCAGCGAAATATAGTGCAAGATGTACCGTTTCACGCTGAGTATTCTGTGATCCGTGGTATCATTTCGGACTAGTTGGTCTAATTGGTGCGTCAGCATAGCCCACGGGTAACATAGTGCTAAGAAACTAGTTTCGCACTGGTTTCGAACCTTCATAAGAGGCTCATAGCCACTTAGCCACGAGACTCTCAAAGCTGTTGTTGCACAGACCTAATTTAAAAGAATGGTATTGGTTTCATTTAGCTTTAGTCAGTGTGAAGCAGAGTGCTTGTATCGTTCTTCGCTCAGTGAGTATATTATATTTGGAGGTCTTGTAAATAAACGGTTTAGCACGCCGCTTGAGCGGTTTAAAAGCCGGCAACACAATCAAAACGGGTTTCGAGATATATATTTGAGATATATTCAAGATGACTTCATGACGAAGGCATAACAAATTAAAAAAATAAATCCGGCAGATTTTCTGTTTCTTCGCAGTTCTGGTAGTTTTCGTAAACAGTATATAATTTTGTAAGACTTAAGTGGTTGTGTTCCCATATTAAGCAGATATCTTTACCTTGACTCGGATTTTATCCCTTAAGTAATTTCAATTTTTGTAAACTTTTACCGTCTACAACGATATGACACGGTTGTCTATGGGCGTCTGTGATCTCTTACCATAGAGAATAAAAAAGATTATAGTCTAAAATATGCATTGATATAGTTTAGTGAAAGATCTAATTATTTCTAAATAAAGATATTGAGTTAGCGAAGTACATCCATCAAAGTCGCGAGCGATATCAGTTGTAGAACTCTGACCCATTACTCTACCGGCCGGGGCAGGGCGACGACGCTTATCTTATAAGTTTAGTTAAGTGTTTATTTATTATAATGAAACTTCTGATTGTGATTATTGTGTTGTGTGAGTTCCGACAGTTTTTCGGTGAGTTGGATTCGTTTATCGCAAGTTTACGAAAAACATTGGCTTTCTTATCGCTTCAAATTTATCTGTACACTAAATTCATATGAATTATAGTAAAATTACTACAAGCAAATTCATAAAATAATATGAATTATAGAAAAATTACTACAAGATAATTCAACTTCATAAGGAATATTTGACATTTTCATAATGTATATATAGATATGTAAAGTCTTTATTTTTAATTAATTTTTTAAATACCTTTTGAAATTAAGACTTCTAGGTAGATAATGTGTAATCCAAACACAAACAGATTTTTAAGCTATTTCACCTGATTTTTCTATTCTCTTTTGTAAATATAGGTAGTATATTATGTTACCCATCTATTTAGTAATGTATATTTGTATTATTCA